>VMBQ01008674.1:0-37023 GCA_007657795.1 Dreissena rostriformis
TGAATAGTTTTGTTTGCGAAAATCACCAAAATGATGTCCCAGTTTGATGTCTTATTCCCAATTCACATAATACAGTGTTTCAAATATTAACCAATTTGTTCGAGGTCTGACGGGATTTGTGAGAGATAGACGTCTTTTGCATGGGTTGGTGTTAATTTGCGTGGCAGCTCATTGTATGCTGATGTTCTACGTTATACTGTGAAAGAGAGTTTACCTCACATGACAATATTTTCATTACAGACCATGAATTTTCAGAACAGCCACATTTAATGGAATAGTAAGGAACTATATTATATACTTCGGTTTAATAAAAATTAAATGTATGGTTTTAAATACAACAAATGAACTATTTCTGAATTGGTTGTTATAAAGCTAAGTTTTTGGTGTAATAGTGCTTAGAATTTGTTGTATCAGTGCTTACAATCTGTTGTAATAGTGTTAACTGTATAACACATATTTATTTTATACCTTAGATCGTACACCCACAGACTTGACTAGAAAATGTCTCAGTGTTTCTATAGTTCTAAAATTACTAAACGTGAATAAGAACATGTAAAGTGAAATTTCTAAAATTACTAAACACTAATAAGAACATGTAAAGTGAAANAGTATATCTATATACTAGGAAATGAACCAATAATGGCTTTTCCACTCTATTGGGGCTGGATTTGCAATATTAAATTTACACGATACATGTAACTACTTCCATGAACTGTTAGATTGTGTTATCTAAATAGTTTGTGATATATCATGAAGTTTAATGAACCAACATGAGGTTGAAGTATAATAATAACAAACATTAGAAATCCGAATTTCTGTCATCATTGTTGTTTGTATTGTGCTCCTGTCAAGTATCAACATGGCTTACTGGCTGGTTGCACATGCTGAGTACTGTCAAAGTGATGAACGCTTGCCTTGTGATGCAAGGGGTAAACAGGTGTTCCATGCTGTATGATTTTTCTAGTTTTTGTTAAAAATGTTAAGCCTGCTAGCCAGATTAATACTGACGATCTTAATCATATCACCCAGGATGGCAGTAGCTTATACATGGCATTGGACACTGAGAAGACTGTTTATTGCTTTGTGAATCCACAAATTTTACCTGACAGAATTGTCTATAGGGTTACAAAGGTGTAAGTTCAGCATAAAGGTGTGATATCTGGGGATATCAGAGGCTTGGGTGATAATAACTCAGTAGCAGCTGGTTTAATTTCACTAGACGTTGCATTCACAAAACGTGTTTTGGGTTTGCTATTGCTATTCAGTATGAAAGAAAAAAAATATGTGTTCGATAGTCATAGTAGAAATGAAGATGGTCTTTGTTGTCCCGATGGAACTTCTGTTCTAGGAGAGGAAAACAATGTGTGCACTTTTATTGAAAATGTGGTAACCTCTTGTGGTCAGTGTCCCAGGTCTGTACAGTTTGATATGCGTTCGTTCATTTTAACTGTCTACTATCAGCCAAATTCAAATGTAATGCATATATCAGACAATCAGGAGGGTTATAAGACAGTTTCTAAAAGAAAGAAGGCAAATTCAAGTGTTGGGCAGAAACGGCCTTGTTTAATGGATAAAATGAAAGGACAGTAATTCACTGGTTGCATAGATGATAGATGTGTTCCGGATAAGTTTGTAGATATTGCTTCAAAGTTTCACAATCTTGTAAGTGAAGGGCCAGATTATGTCTGTTCAAGCTGCTCCCAAACCTTTTGTAATGTATTCCGTGGAAAACTGCAAACAAATGACAAGTAATTTGGAAAAAGTTCGGACTTTCCAGTCAAATTGTAAAAGTGTTGATAATGTTAAGTGGATTTGCAATGGTTGCTATACTATTATATGCAAAGGTAAAACACATCCATTTTGCAAACAAAATGGTTTGGCATTTCCTGTTTAACCTAAAGAGTTGGAATTATCAAATTTGGAAGAAAGATTTTTTTCACCAAGATTGCCACTTTTTCAGCTTCGTAAAATGCCCAGGGGTGGTCAGTAAAACCTGATGGGAAATGTTGTCAATGTTCCTGCTGATGTAAACAGCACAATCAAGTCACTGCCTACAATGATGAGTGAACATGACACTATAATGATAAAGTTGAAGCGTAAATTGGCTTACAAACACAATGTATTATTTGAAAATATAAGCCAAATAAAGTATTTGAGGCTGCAAAATGGTTGGTTGCAAATAGCAGCATTTGTAGAAATGAACATATGGGTAATATGTTTAAACAATTAACGCAGTTATCTACACTTTGATTAACTTTACCATTGGCATGCGCACTTTAAATTGCACTAGGCCAAGGACAATATTTAAAAAGATTAAAGCCAGATACAGCACACTGAACAATGAGCTGTTCGTATAAACAACTTTGGTGTAGTGTTTCAAGTATTTAAATTGCGCAGTTTGCAGGTTTGTTAAGGCAGCCCTGGGGTACAATCGGTGATAATATTCATTTGAAACTGCCGCAATGAACGCATTCAACGACGTGGAAAACCATGTTTTGAAATACAACTTTAATGTTTTGGAAGAGCTTTGCAATCCTTGAGTGTGTTTAACAGCAAATAAATATTTAAATATCTCTTCCGCTTTCAGCAGTCATGTGCAATAGGTGAGTCGTAGTGCATATATCTTGTTAATAGTTAAGTGTTGTGTGGTTATTCATGGAAGGCCGGTAATAAAACTGCCGTGATCAGATATCGCCTATTTGAGTTATATACATCTTAAACAAAGGCAATCCTTATAGTACATTGAGATGTCCAATAAACAACAATTTGAAGTCGATTGGTAGGAAATAAAAAAGTACAAAATGGCATGTTCACTTTGTTTATTTTGTTCGATTGCGAACAACTTAGGTTAGTACTACGCGTTGCATGTTGATCTGCTCTTAACTAAGCTAAGAACGATAACCATCGCATTTGAGGCTATAAATAGATGCTGATAAACAAGTTTAATGGGATGTTGTGTAACCTCGTTCAAAGTGCATCCTACTATTGCTGTTTCCGGGAATCATTATTTTGTTTTCAACAGATAGCGGCGATCTTTTGTATTCACGGATGCTAACAACGCAATAGTAAAAGGTTAAGTTTGTTCACATTCACAGTTCTCAATTAATAAAAACGTTGAACATGAGTTCACCAATTACTACAGGTATATTATAGACAACAACAAAAATGCTTTATAATCTCTAAAACCGAATATAAAACAAACAACTAAATATAACAAGAAATATCTTTCTAAAAGGTAACCGCTGACTTTGAAATAAAGTTTGCAATTTACGTTTCTAAATAATTAAATTAAAAAAAAAAAGTTTAACTATTGTGTTTGTTAACTTGTTAGTCACATATTCACCGCATGACATGTGTAATATCAACCTATCATTGTGAAACCAAACATAAGTGTTAGTAGATAAAAATTATACTACGGGATTGCACATCATATTGGTCCTCACATGCCTTATTATGAGTGTGTTTCTTCACCATCGAAATATATCGTATGTTAAAATTTGATTTACACGCAGTTTTCTTCCAACTCATTTAAATCACACTTTCATAGCCGCGTGATGCGAAAATGGGTCTTATGCGTTTCGGCCAGCGTATCTTAAGCCCAACCGGTGCATTTGCGCAGTCGGGTCAGAGGCGATGCTGTTCGCTATAAAATCACCCAATGTGTCATGGTCTCATTATGTATCTCCTGACCAGACTGAGAGATGCGCTGGCTGAGTGGGCTATACATATGATGTGCGTATATGGAATAAGACCCATTTTCGAATGACGAGGGTCATTAAAAATCTCATCGCGAATTGAAAATGGCACATTTTAGCACAATGCTTTTCGATACAAATTGTATTCAAAATAGCAAACTTGTAAATAAGGGCAGCCTATCCAGGCGTTTAGGAACGATTTCTAGACGTGCTGACCGAGTACGGCAAACATTTGTGGTTGCATAATTAAACGATTTTCCTCTTATCGTTACACTATACTATTTGTTTGTTTTCTCATCTTGAAAGCAATACATTGAAATTCTGTGAGATGGACTTTAACGCGTAATCGTTACTTGGCCATAATTTATGTCATTTGAACATACAGAGAGTAGTCCGGAATTCCTTACACTGAATAGTTATACATCCTTTGCGCTGAGTATATACACAGTGATGTAGCCAAAGTTCAGAGGTCTTATCTCAAATCAGCCTATAAAATATTCGAATATATTCGTTATGTCTGCTGGCTTAAGGTAAACGTCATTTAAGGTAAAAAGTTGGGTAAAACATCTACGCCGAAAAAGCGCATTAGTGCTCTATACCCATGTTTAGGTCAGTTATCTTTTTGTATAGTTTGAATTTGCATATGGTGTTAAAAATCAAAAGTTTTGTACAGGGAATTTCCATACTGAAATTATATCCTTAGTAAGATAGGTATTTGATATTCCAACAATATTCATTTAATATGATGGTGATTGCAAATTGTCTTTATATTCAGTTTTCATTACCATTTTCATCATACTTCCTATGCTTTCTGAACGTCAAAAAAGGGCCATGTTGTTGTTATTTTGTCTAAATTATCTCTATTAAATAAATAGGATGATAAAAAGTGCACATACACCTAGACCCGTGCGTTAAGACACACTCTTTATAAATGTGAATAGCTTGTGTTGATTTCAAACTTTCGATTAATTTTGAAAAATGAGTTGCGTTTTAAATTATGCAATAGCGAACAACTTTAGTGCCTTCAGCGCTTTGATTTCTCTTCCTGGTCGTAAACATAAGAAATGGATTACACTTCCTGTTTAAATCATCACCTCGATGTACACCCAATTGACAAAGCATTACGGACGGGTTGTTTGTGGATTATTCTAGTTGATTACATGGATAAAATATTCGGTAAGTCATATTATGAATTTCATATTTATTTTCATTGCTTAAGTTCTGTCTTCGTGTATTAAATGCTTTGGTACTAGCACTTGGTAAAACAATAAAATGACGGTTTATACAATTGCTAACTATCTGATTGATAAGACCCAGCTTTAAATGTTATATTTAATAAATGTGATCAGGGCTTTCATTTACTATATATTATAGCACCTTTAATGTTCCTGACTTCTGATTCGGGTACATTGCAATGTCCATTGCATGTATTAATACCATATGTATAGATATTACAGGCGGTCTTGATAAGAATTGAGAAAATGCGTTAAGGAAAATTTTTATAAAAAGGAGCAAAAAAGTATAAATAATTAATATGAATGACTTTCATAACTTTTCGCACACAAACATTATGGATTAAGACATAAATTGTTATCTTATCACTAACATTATTTTTTACTTTAAATACATACCAGACTGTTATTAATTGTTGGTTTTTAGAGGCTTGTCGTGCATAATTGAATACATTTTATATTAAAGAAATGAAATTTACATTATTATTAGTTGAAGAAATGAAAGGATTAACATGGAAGTTTAAACGCGCCTTAAAATCACCTTTGTTTGTCTTCTTTATTTGTTGCTAGTCGGTGCTTTTCCTGAAGTAATCCGAATTTAAATTGTTCGATGGGATTTCTTTCGCCTTTTGCTCAAAAAAGCATTTTTTGAGTGGATCGATAAACAGCTCTGATAACAAACTAACAATAATAAACCGCGAGCAAGGTTGTGAACATGTCTTAACAGATGCGTAATTGATTTGCGTAATGACTTCTGTAAATGCGTATCTTTATTATTTTACCCCCATTACCAATTTGGTAATGGGGGCTTTGTAGGAGTCAATTTGTTGGTCTGTCCGTCTGTCGGTCGGTCTGTCGGTCTATCCCGAAATTTCATCCGATCTTCACCAAACTTGGTCAGAAGTTGTACCTGGATGATGTCTAGGTTTGAATATGGGTCATGCCGGGTTAAAAACTAGGTCACGGGGTCACTTAGTGCGTTATAAACCGAAAGTTTGTCCGGATCATAACGATGTAATTTACCGTTAAATTTTAGAATCATTTGGTACATTTGTTCACCATCATTGGACGGTGTGTCGCGCGAAAGAATAACGTCGATATCTCCAAGGTCAAGGTCATAATTTGAGTTCAAAGGTCAAATGCTTGTCCGGGCCAAAACTATGGCGTTCATTGAGAGTTTTTAAAATCATTTGGCACATATGTTCACCATCATTGGAGGGTGTGTCGCGCGAAAGAATTACGTCAATATCTCCTAGGTCAAGGTCTCACTTTGAGTTCAAAAGTCAAAAATGGCCATTAATGAGCTTGTCCGGGCCATAACTATGTCTTTCATTTTGAGATTTAAAAATCATTTGGCACATTTGTTCACAATCATCGGACGGTGTGTCTCGCAAAAGAATTACGTTGATATCTCCAAGGTCAAGGTCAGACTTCGATTTCAAAGGTAAAAGATGGCCATACATGAGCTGTTCCGGGCCATAACAATGTCGTTCATTGTGAGATTTTAAAATCATTTGGCACATTTGTTCACCAACATTGGACGGTGTGTCGCGCGAAAGAATTACGTCGATATCTCCAAGGTCAAGGTCACACTTCGAGTTCAAAGGTAAAAAAATGGCTATAAATGATCATGTCCGGGCCATAACTATGTCATTCATTGTGAGATATTAAAATTAGTCCGTACATTTGTTAACAATCATTGGACAGTGTGTCATGTAAACACGCGAAAGAATTTCGCCAATATCTCCAAGGTCAAGGCCAAACTTTGAGTTCAAAGGTATAAAATGGCCATGCATAATCTTGTCCGGGTCATATCTTTGTCATTCATCGTGAGATTTAAAAATTACTCGATACATTTGTTCACAATCATTAGACGATAAACATTTTTATAGAACGATTAATGTAAAGTGGGTATTTGTTCAGTTGATCTTCGTACAATACCGAATTAGTCCAATTAAGCACTTCACTCTACGGAGTAATTTCCAAACCCGAACCTCCGGACGGGCCTCGTTTCTTATGCACTTTACGTTTGTTTTGGTCATTGTCACTACTATTTCTCTGTTGTCTCTTTTTATTTATTTTTTTAATTAATCATCGCACACCATTGTATCCAAGTAAAAGAACATTTAACACTATGAATTATTTATACTTAAGTTCACAAATATGCATTAAATCCAACAAATCTCTCGACTGAAAAACGCGGCCATTTGCGCTTAAATCACGTGACTATTCCTCGTGATATTTTCCTGTTAAATGGACAGAGGGTATTATTATACCATTTCATACAAAAGGCTTTGATGATGATGTAAATAATTATACAGGGATAACCCTTGTTAGTTGTTTTTCTAAGCTATTTACAACCATTATAAACACGCGCATTGAATCATTTTGCGAAAATAATACTAACATTTCGACTGAACAATTCAGATATAGAAAAGGATGTTCAACTGTTGATGCCATATGCATTCTAAAGTCAGATTTAAAACATTTTTGAAATGAAAATAAGCGTCTGGATGTTGTTTACGTTGATATGCTTAAATGTTTTGATATTTATTATGTATCGCAATGCATTATGGCTAAAATGTTCGAATCCGGTATACACGTCAAAATATTACGAATAATTTAAAATATGTATGAAAATGTCAAACCATGTATAAAAGCATACTCTATATACTCTGCATAATTATTATGAATTAAGCTACGCCGTTGGTTCACGATAAGGGGAGGTAATTTCTCCTATTCGTTTTTCATCGTTTGTTGAGGATTGGGAACTTTATTTTACAAGACAGCGTTCATTCTGGTTAAAATATATAAGATATATTTTTAAATTTTACTGTTAATTGCAGACGACATGGCCATATTGGGTAAATCAAATAAACACTATTTACCTTTATTGTAACTCAATGGGACTTACTGTAAATTTAGCAAAACAAAAAATAATGGTTTTAGGGGTAGAATTCGTTAAAATGAGATATGGACATATACTGGAAAAAATATAGAAGTCGTCGATAATTTTAACTATCTCGACACTGTTAAAAATTATACTTGTAGTTTTATATTAAACCAGGAGCAGTTAGTAGGGAAAGTTCTTAAGGCATTGAATACTTTGCTTTATAAATGCAAACAGTTTTATCTTAAACGTGAAATATTATGTCGGTTGTTTGATGCCTTTGTTGTCTCTAATTCAAACTATGCATCAGCGATATGAGGTTTTAATATATTCAAAGATATTGAACTTAACATTTTCAAAAGGTTGTTTAATGTTAAAAGCAGCACATGTAATGCAACGGTGTATGGTGAATAAGGTAAACACCCACTGTAAGTAAATATATATGTTCGTATTGTACAATATTGGCTTGAAGATGTTAATAGTGAAAATATTATCATACAATCTGTTTATAACCAAGAGATAAATGCTTGGGATACAGGGTATAACTAATTGGGTATCGATTGTAAAAAAGTTGTTAAATGATTATGGGTTTTCATATATATTCCAAAATGCAAATATGATTAATACAACGTCGTTTTTATGTGAATTAAAATGTAAAATTTTAGTACATTAAAACAAGAATGGTTCGGCAAAATGAATAATAGTTCTGTTTTAGATATGTATAGGGCATTCAAATCAACTCTTGAATACGAAACGTTCTTAGATTTACTGCCAAAAAGTTTGCGTACACACCTTGTTAACTAAGGGCTTCTTCCCACCCTATAACAATTTAAACTGGAAGATACACATATAATCATATTCCTCGTAATGAAGGATACTGTCAATGTTGTGATCAAAGGGACATGGACGACGAATTCCACTTTATATGTAAATGTCCATGTTTCCGTCAAATAAGGCACAAATATATACAAACTGTTTACTATGTGAATCCATCAGTCTTTAAGTTCCTTACTTTATTGAACTCAAATTGTTAAATTGAAATTATAAAAGTGTGTAAGTATACGAAGGGAGCTCTAGCCTAAGATATTCTATCACAAATAATATTGTCAATGAATACTAAAGCAGCTCCTGACTGCCAGTGAAATGATATATTTTACAACGGTGATATAAAGTTGTACTCCTTTGTAAAATAAACGTTGTCTCAAATTGTTAGATTACATTTTGTTATAAACCATACGTTGTAACATATAGACGATGTTTAGACGATGTACATTTGTATTAGTCTTAATAAACTGTCCGTTCCGTTCTGTTTTGTTCAATGTGAAGATGAATAGATGAAAAGAATGTATGTACTAAGTTATTAAATGAGTTTATTTTCTGAACCGCTATATATAGAGTGGTATTAAAGTCAAAATAGTAATTCAATTGAACAAACTTCATTCCTATGTTAACATCAATCATTTATTACTTTAAGTTTACAGATTATTGTTGATATTTCAAATTTAGTAACTTAATTTTAAATGTTATTATTAGCTGCGTTTTCTATTCTTTGTTACAAACTGCTTTGGGTTAAATGTTTAATTCTTTTACTGCCAACGCCAAACGCAAAACGCTTGATGCCAAATGCTTAAACACATTTTTTTTTCGGAACATACCCTATAATACTAACTATAACTAAACGATTCCTGTCTCCAAGTATAGGTTTGACATGTTTTTATTTTTTAGCTGAAGTATAGTGTTTATTGCGACTTAGCATTTATTGTCTTTTGTTCAATTACACTTAAAAGGCTGAAAGACTGTACACCACGAATGACGAAAAAAGAAAAGTTTCTAGAATACCGTATTTTTTTACAATTATTAGTTTATATTGATTAAAATATCACGACTGGTATATAACATTACTTAAAAAAGTTTTTATTTTTATTTTTACTTTATTTTTATTTATTTATTTTTACTGAGTATGTATACCAGGTAACTTCCAGTTAACTATTAATAACGCAAGTACATTGATCATCATCGTCACGTGGTAAACCCAGGAATGCAAATTGTGCATGGGTAGTGAATTGTTATTATTATATATATAAAATGATCAATCTACTTGCGTTATTTATGGTGTGTTTATCGTTCTGTCACCTATATTCGCGATCTACGTTCAATTTCACATTGCGAAATTTTATTACCGAATATTCTGAAAATATGAACTTTTTTCAAGTAATGTAATATAACAGTCGTGATATTTTAATCAATATAAACTAATAATTGTAAAATAATACGGTATTTTAGAACTTTTTTTGTCATTCGTGGTTTACAGTCCCTTTAACGGTATAGAAACATAGATCGGTGCATTTATAAAGTTTATTTGAAAGTATGCATGTCTTAAACAATTGCATTTTTAGAGAGACCCTTCTTTACAACAATTGATCACGTCACTGACTTCCTGTTGGCCTGTGACTCAACATGCATGTTGTTTTATGTATGTTTCATAATGGCTGATACAAGGGAGCTTAGATCATTTCGAATGATATAAATCAGACAGATTCGAGCTTTTAAATGCTTTTGAAACGTTGTGCTTTCTGATCGGTTGATAATGTCGTAATCACGAGTGGGTTGTCTTATTTCTACTATTTGCTAAGTCGTAGCCACAAGTGAGCAATGTTATTTCCAACATTTAATAAGTTCGTTCTCACGACTAACTAACTCTTTCCCTCGGTTTCCTTACTCGTTTGCAGTTACGCGCATGGCTATAATCATATTTTATTTGTACGCATGGTTTAATTTTCTTCCTGTAAGTAAAGAATATAGCCGGATCACACCACCTTCCCATTGACGCTGTAAGATACTTTACATATATGCTGAAGATGATTTATTGCCTATTTCTCTTCCTGTTTGTAATTTATAGAACCAATGTAGAAGTATAGGGTGCTGACGCATGGTTAAACAAAGTCCATAATTGCTAAAAGCCATTTATTCAGACGTTGACCAGTATGTGTCGTGTTCTGAAATAACTGGGCATAATGCATGTAAGTAAAGTGTCGTCTTAGATTAGCCTGTGCAGTCCGCACAGGCTAATCAGGGACGACACTTTCCGCCTAAATTGGATTTTTGCTAAGAAGAGAATTCATTTAAACAAAAACTGTCACAAAAGTCGAAAGTGTCGTCCCTGATAAGCCTGTGCGTACTGCACAGGCTAATCTGGAACGATACTTTACGGAAATGCATTATTCTCAGTTTTCTCAGAACGCGACACATATGGGCCACTGATTGACACGGACCTTTACAAAGACAACAACAAAAATATATCTAACATAACAAAATATGTAATAACATAAAATACGAAATATAATGCATAAAGCATTAATTGCAAACACCTTTCGTACAATAATAATACATGACTATAAACAACACTTAAACACATAAGGTTGGTAAAACTAAGTGATACAACTGAAGGACTTGCTCTATTTAGTGTTGTGACTTTATGCAATCATGGTCAGTAATTTCATGTTAAAATTAAAGAAGAACAGTTCTATCGAATTACCGATCATAAACCTGCAGCAGAACAATAAATGATCATGTTTGGACACTACATATATTTTATCAGCCTTCATGGTCGAATGCACACTGAACAGAGGAGAAAATTCCTTCAAAAATAGCTAATACATAACAAGGGAGAATATATATANGTGTGTGTGTGTGTGTGTGTGTGTGTGTGTGTGTGTGTGTGTGTGTGTGTGTGTGTGTGTGTGTGTGTGTGTGTGTGTGTGTGTGTGTGTGTGTGTGTGTGTGTGTGTGTGTGTGTGTGTGTGTGTGTGTGTGTGTGTGTGTGTGTGTGTGTGTGTGTGTGTGTGTGTGTGTGTGTGTGTGTGTGTGTGTGTGTGTGTGTGTGTGTGTGTGTGTGTGTGTGTGTGTGTGTGTGTGTGTGTGTGTGTGTGTGTGTGTGTGTGTGTGTGTGTGTGTGTGTGTGTGTGTGTGTGTGTGTGTGTGTGTGTGTGTGTGTGTGTGTGTGTGTGTGTGTGTGTGTGTGTGTGTGTGTGTGTGTGTGTGTGTGTGTGTGTGTGTGTGTGTGTGTGTGTGTGTGTGTGTGTGTGTGTGTGTGTGTGTGTGTGTGTGTGTGTGTGTGTGTGTGTGTGTGTGTGTGTGTGTGTGTGTGTGTGTGTGTGTGTGTGTGTGTGTGTGTGTGTGTGTGTGTGTGTGTGTGTGTGTGTGTGTGTGTGTGTGTGTGTGTGTGTGTGTGTGTGTGTGTGTGTGTGTGTGTGTGTGTGTGTGTGTGTGTGTGTGTGTGTGTGTGTGTGTGTGTGTGTGTGTGTGTGTGTGTGTGTGTGTGTGTGTGTGTGTGTGTGTGTGTGTGTGTGTGTGTGTGTGTGTGTGTGTGTGTGTGTGTGTGTGTGTGTGTGTGTGTGTGTGTGTGTGTGTGTGTGTGTGTGTGTGTGTGTGTGTGTGTGTGTGTGTGTGTGTGTGTGTGTGTGTGTGTGTGTGTGTGTGTGTGTGTGTGTGTGTGTGTGTGTGTGTGTGTGTGTGTGTGTGTGTGTGTGTGTGTGTGTGTGTGTGTGTGTGTGTGTGTGTGTGTGTGTGTGTGTGTGTGTGTGTGTGTGTGTGTGTGTGTGTGTGTGTGTGTGTGTGTGTGTGTGTGTGTGTGTGTGTGTGTGTGTGTGTGTGTGTGTGTGTGTGTGTGTGTGTGTGTGTGTGTGTGTGTGTGTGTGTGTGTGTGTGTGTGTGTGTGTGTGTGTGTGTGTGTGTGTGTGTGTGTGTGTGTGTGTGTGTGTGTGTGCGTGTGTGTGTGTCTACATGGCGTTATGTGATCTTTAGGTGTACGAAAATCAACGACATATTCTTTCAACTGCTTACTTACATTAATTGTTATGACGCTGAAGACTTTATTTCTCCAAAATGACGTCATTGGTCAGTCGAAGAAAATGTAACCAATAAACGCTCAACATTCTTAAAAGGTTTTCTAAAATGTTTTAGGTTAAACTATATGTTATTGTTGTGCACAAGAAACAGTGCATACGACTATCTTTTGATAACATTATTTTCAATATATAGTGATATTAGACTAAGTCATGTAAAATATCGAATATAATATATATTGTTTATAAACAACTTGTAGCAAGATGAGTTGCAGATTATTGGTCAGTTAGAAAACAAAGACGCAAACGAACAGCGAAATCAAAATGTGAAGTTCCGTGATATTTTTGTTCAAGAAGTCGTACATTGCATGAAATTGAGCTTGTTTGCAATAGGTTTAATTATAATAACATATCGTTGCTATGATTTTTTTATCAACCAAACACAAGGTGTGTTGTCTGACTTGAACGTATAACAATCATCCCTCAATCAATATGACTAGATAATAATAAGGAACTGATTTATTTTTCCAACACGAGTTTATATTAACGAGGTGCACTCAAATTTGTTCGGTTCGTATTGGACACAATAGAGGCGAAAATTGAATGTTTAAAAAGAAAAAAAGCGGACAGAAATTTTAGAATTTTTTTCAATAAATAAAAAACACAAAGGTGATTGTAATACATTTCCATTAGATGTATTTAAGAGTATTTTGAAAACTTAATTAACACTTATTCGGACAATCATAATGCAGAGGCAGATTGTTTTGTTCGAATAATAACTTTGACATTGAAATTTCTACTTTTCCAGAATTAGACCAACCTATAACGGTAAATGAGGTATTAAATGCAAGTAAACATTTGAAATGTAATAAAGCGCCTGGTGGTGACTGTATTTTAAACGAATACTTAATGAGTGTATTGATCTCTAATCAAGTCATTTGTGTGCTGTTTTTAATAGTTTTTTAAGCTCGGGCTATTTTCCTGTAAAGTTGACAGAAGGATTTACAACCAATATAAACAAGCGCATTGAATCAAAATAATTCTTACACTTCGGATGCACAATTCGGATAAAGAAAAGGATGTTCAACAACCAAACGCAAAACGCTTGATGTCAAATGCTTAAACACACATTTATTTCGGATCCTACCACATGAAACTATCCCTTATTAACCGATTACTGTCACCAAGTATAGGTTTCTTTATTTTTATTTTTTTTAGTTTAAGAATATCTCTTATTGCGACTTAGCATTTATCGCCTGTTGTTCAATTACACTTTTACGGTATAGAAACAAAGATCGGTGCATAAGATAAAGTTTATTTGAAACAATGCACGTCAAAGACACTTGCATTTTTAAAAAGACCATTCTATACATCAATTGATCACGTCACTGACTTCCTGTTGGCCTGTGACTCAACATGCATGTTGTTTAATGTATGTTTCAAAATGCCTAATACAAGGGAGGCTTAGATCATTTCTGATGATATAAACCGGACAGAATCGAGCTTTTAAATGCTTTTCAAACGTTGTGCTTTCTGATCGGTTGATAATGTCGTTACCACGAGTGAGTTGACTCATTCCTTCTATTTGCTAATTCGTAGCCACAAGTTAGCAATGTTGTTTCCACCATTTACTAAGTCGTTCTCACGACTAACTAACTCGTTTCCTCGGTTTACTTACTCGTTCGCAGTTACGCGCATGGCTATTATCATTATTTAATTGAACGCATGGTTTAATTTTCTTCCTGTTAGTAAAGAATAGAGCCGAATCACACCACATTCGCAATTATTGACAAGTTGTACACCCAACTATCAAATCGGTTAAAACGGGTAGTTTGTAGCTTGTGCTAGTTGAGAAATGGATGTACGCTTCAGTAAGTTATTTTATGTTTGTTACTATTACTATCATAGCTTATATGATTATCTTCGCTCATAAAACAGCTTTATTCACTGTTTGGTAATATAATTAAAATCACAATTTCGTAGCTTATTAAAACGAAGAATGTTGACTTTTTATAATTAATTGATTGAATTACAGGGACAGTTTAATGCTATAACCATAGAGTACACTGACCACTTGTTCTTAAAATGGCGGTGTCTTCATTACAGTGGCAGGACAATTTATATTTACTTGAATGTATACTTGAATGGTTTTAAAGTGTTTGGCAATGTTTGTAATGTGTTGAGAGTGTTAATGTTGAGATGCTGGAACCGCCGACCACACAATATTTAGGTTGTGTTGGGTCACCTGAGCACAACATGCACTTGGTCAATCATGTTTTCTTCAAACAAAACTCTTCGGTAGATTTTGAACTGATATCACAAGAATGCTGATGATTTACAATGATTCTGTTTACAAACTGTTTCAGTCTATAAATAAAAGAAGTCATTAGACCCCAAACGGATGTTATAAACGAAAACTTCAACAATCGTGTCCAATATTCGATGATCTTATCGAGACACTATTTATCTATTATACGTTTGTGTAAAGATAGAGATATTTACCTGGAATGCATCAGAGATATTTACCTGGAATGCATCCTATCAGGGTGTTTCATAAACAACAGTTCATTTAAACTAGCTTTATTTACACTTTCTTATATTGTCTCATATTTTTCGAAATACAAACTGATATTGTAAACAAAATGGGTAAATGATGTAAATTACATAATTGTTATAATAGTTGCCCCATGTGTTATTGTGTACTGAGCATGTTGGCTTTCCGAATTGGTTTGGTTAATTGGTGTCCGTATCTGTAAAAACAACTTTACATGGTTTTACCTAAGGTGTTCACTATAATATACGTTTTTAGTTCAATCCAAACATAGACAAGAATCACCGAATACTCATTGTATGCATTGACGCTATAAGATAATTAATTACATATATGCGGAAAATGATGAATTGCTTATTTCTCTTCCTATTTGTAATTTATAGAACCAATGTAGTAGTTTTGGGTGTGGGCATGGTTAAATCCATAATTGTTCAAAGCCATTTATTCAGACGTTGACCAATATAGGCCAATGATGANGTAGACTGAAATGTACGTTTTGAAATCAATCCAAACATAGACATGAATCACCGAATACTCATTTTATGCATTGACGCTGTAAGATACTTTACATATATGCTGAAGATGATTGATTGCCTATTTCTCTTCCTGTTTGTAATTTATAGAACCAATGTAGAAGTATGGGGTGTGGACGCATGGTTAAACAAAGTCCATAATTGTTAAAAGCCATTTATTCAGACGTTGACCAGTATATAACATTACTTAAAAAAGTTTATTTTTTATTTTTACTTTATTTTTTTAATTACTTATTTTTACTTGGTATGTATACCAGGTAACTACCAGTTAACTATTAATAACGCAAGTACATGTAGATTAATCATCATCGTCACGTGGTAAACCCAGGAATGCAAATTGTGCATGGGTAGTGAATTGTATTTATTTTATATATAAAATGATCAATCTACTTGCGTTATTTATGGTATGTATATCGTTCTGTCACCTTAATTCGCGATCTACGTTCGATTTCACATCGCGAATTTTTTTTAACGAATATACTGAACATATGAACTTTTTTCAAGTTATGTAATATACCAGTCGTGATATTTTAATCAATTTAAACTAATAATTGTAAAATAATACGGTACTTTAGAGTTTTTTTTGTCATTCGTGGTTTACAGTCCCTTGAACGGTATAAAAACATTGATCGGTGCATTAATCAAGTTTATTTGGAAGTATGCATGTCTTAGACAATTGCTTTTTAAAGAGACCCTTCTTTAAATCAATTGATCACGTCACTGACTTCCTGTTGGCTTGTGACTCAACATGCATGTGGTTTAATGCATGTTTCAAAATGGCTGATACAAGGGAGGCTTACATCAGTTCGGATGATATAAACCGGACAGATTCGAGCTTTTAAATGCTTTTCAAACGTTGTGCTTTCTGATCGGCTGCTAATGTCGTTACCACGAGTGGGTTGTCTCATTTCTACTATTTCTAAGTAGTAGCCACAAGTAAGCAATGTTATTTCCACAATTTAATGAGTCGTTCTCACGACTCACTAACTCGTTCCCTCGGTTAACTTACTCGTTCGCAGTTACGCGCATGGCTATTATCATTATTTAATTGTACGCATGGTTTAATTTTCTTCTTGTTAGTAAAGAATAGAGCCGGATCACACCACCTTCGCAATTATTGACAAGTTGATCACCCAACTAACACATCGGTTAAAACGGGTAGTTTGTAGCTTGTGCTAGTTGAGAAATGGATGCAAGCTTCAGTAAGTCATTTTATGATTGTTGTCTTTACTATCATAGCGTATATGATTATCTTCGCTCATAAAACAGCTTTATTCACTGTTTTGTAATAAAATTAAAATCACAATCTCGTAGCTTATGTAAACGAAGAATGTTGACTTTTTATAATTAATTGATTGAATTACACGGACAGTTGAATGCTATAACCATAGAGTACACTGACCACTTGTTCTTAAAATGGCCGTGTCTTCATTACAGTGACATGACTATTTATATTTACTGGAATGTATACTAGAATGGTTTTAAAGTGTTTGGCAATGTTTGTAAAGTGTTGAGAGTGTTAATGTTGAGATGCTGGAACCACCGACAACACAATATTTAGGTTTGTTGGCTCGCCTGAGCACAACATGAACTTGGTCAATCATGTTTTCTTCAAAAAAATCTCTTCGGTAGATTTTGAACTGATATCACAAGAATGCTGATGGTTTACAGTGATTCTGTTTTCAAACTGTTTCAGTCTATTAATAAAAGAAGTCATTAGACCCAAAACGGATGTTAAAAACGAAAACTTCAACAATCGTGTCCAATATTCGATGATCTTATCGAGACACTATTTATCTATAACACTTATGTGTAAAGATAGAGATTCTTACCTGGAACGCACCTATAAAAGTGTTTCATAAACAACAGTTCATTTAAACTAGCTTTATTTACACTTTCTTATATTGCCTCATATTTTTCGAAGTACAGAACAGAACAAATCAGTATTATGTTTCACACACAGGTCACATAATACAATGGACATAGATGTATCGTGACAACAGTTGAGCATATACATATTTTGTGTAATTACACAGTTTCATGAAACATTGGGAAATCCGTCAGAGAAAAACTATAAGAAATGGGTTAATGGGGAAGGTGATCTTTGGAGTTTAATCAGCTACTCAGCTGTTAAAAGCGATTATAAAATTATACAAACTGATATTGTAAACAAAGTGGGTAAATGATGTTAATTACATAATTGATATAATAGTTGTCCCGTGCGTAATTGTGAACTGAGCATGTTGGCTTTCCGAATTGGTTTGGTAAATTGGTGTCCGTATCTGTAAAAACAATTTTACATGGTTTTACCTAAGGTCTTCACTATAATATACGATTTTAGTTCAATCCAAACATAGACAAGAATCAACGAATACTCATTGTATGCATTGACGCTCTAAGATAATTAATTATATGCGGAAAATGATGTATTGCTTATTTCTCTTCCTGTTTGTAATTTATAGAACCAATGTAGTAGTATGGGGTGTGGGCATGGTTAAATCCATAATTGTGCAAAGCCATTTATTCAGACGTTGACAATTATAGGCCAATGATGAACACGGATATGTACAAACAATAACAACATAACAAAACATGTAATACCATAAAATACGAAACATAATGAATTTAGAATCGATTGCACACACCTTTCATACAATAACGTTCCAAATAATCCCTTATGAATTAAAACAACACTATAACACATACGGTTGGTAGAACTTAGCGGTACAACTGTAGGACTTGCTCTACTAAGTGTTGTGGCTTTATGCGAGTACATTACATTTGAAATCATTGACAAGCTGCACGCCCTATTGACAATAAGTACAAACTAGTAATTTATAGCTTGTTCTAACTGAGAAATTAACACAGTTTTCGGTAAGCTCTAATATGTGATGTTTAATATAATTGAGATATTTATGCGTATTTGATCATCTTCTTTCGTTAACAAATTTGCTATAAAATGAAGCAATACAGTAAGAAAATTACGATTTTGTAATAAAGATTGTTCTGTGTCGTCGTATATGCTTATGCCGTAGAGTGATGTGACTGGTAGAATAACAATGTGCTTGATAACAGCGGTATGGAAATTTATCTGCGATGCAAATTAGAACTAAAACGGTTAACATTTCAATTTGAGCAGACGCATTACATGATTTAAAAATTATTTTCTTAAACCAGGATACAAATAGACATTTAATTTCGCGTTTGCATAAAGTACATTACAAAACAGGAAGTTGTCGTATATTTTAATAATCCTAATCATCTATGAAATAATACACCATTGTGTAAACCAAGATGTGTGTTCACCTGTTTGACGAGCAACAACCACGCGTAGTATTGTAAATGTGTGTGTATATACATGGCGTTATTTGATGTTTTTGTGTCGTAAAGCAATTTTGTTTTGACTCTTTGTTTATTTTGCTAGTACAAGCCGATTGATGCAAAAACATTTAAATTTTACGAAATTCAACGATGAATCCTTACAAATATTTACTTGCATTGATGGATATTAAGTTGTCCCATCGTCATTATTTCACCTTTCTTGGCGTTTGGTGGTAAAAACTTATTTGTTTTTCCTTTAAGTTAAAATATGCGCATTTATAGCATGGCCTTTTGCTAATTTTGTTGCATAACCATCGTGTTTTAGCCATATTTCTTTAATGAGCCTCAAAATTAATACTAACATTAAGATAATAATGGGATTCAAAGAGCGCATGATTCAGATCTCATAAGACTCACTCAAGAGACCGTTATGTATACAACGATTACCCAGAATTTTCTAAATATATATTTCGTCACGTATAATTTGTCTTGAGTTTCTTACTATATTTCATAAAACAAAGTTCATGAATTTTTATAGAAACGACCATTTGGCAAGCGTCAGATACTTTTATCATATGTTTTTAAGCAAACAAAAAATGACATTTATAAATTATGAAAGTTATACAATGACATGAAGTCTTTTGAAGTCTTTTCATGAGTAGCCATTTAAAAGATTTCATTTTATTTAATGTTCAAAGATAATGGTGCATGTGTAGGCCTTTAATGAAAGTGCCTTTGGGAGTGGGGGACATTGTAGGAATGTAAATGTTGGGATATATAAACTGCATTAAAATAATTCGCAAGGTTGTGTCTTATTTAGAACATATAATATTGGGTGTTTGTTCTGACCGCAGAATAGTTTTGAACTATGCATAATTATCCGAACATGATATTTTTATTGCCTTGCTATAATTTAGAATATCAGCGTTGAGAGGAAACGATTCATGGTCGGCTTTTGTAAGTTCATATAAAATGTTGGGATGATTCTACCAGAAGCTAAATAATTGACTGTTTTGAATCAGAATACGAATGTTAAACTTTTGTACCATAAGCGGAACTAGATTGTTTTATAGTTTTATATTCGTCTGAAAGACTGACAAGTTGTGTGTACTGCAATGAGTATATATTTGTATGTCAGATTTGTCTGTGCTTCGAAGTTAGATATAATTGAAAATAATAGAATATTGTTGTAAGAGGTTAGCATGTAAATGTTGAGATGCTGGAACCGCCGACCACACAATATTAAGTTTGTGTTGGCTCACCTGAGCACAACCTGCTCATGGTCCATCATGTTTTCTTTAAACAAATCTCTTCGGTAGATTTTGAACTGATATCACAAGAATGCTGATGAAATACAGTGATTCTGTTTTCAACCTGTTTCAGTCTATTGATACAAGAAGTCATTAGACCCAAAACGGATGTTATGAACGAAAACTTCAACAATCATGTCCAATATTCGATGATCTTATCGAGTCACTATTTATCTATTACACGTTTGTGAAAAGATATTTACCTGGAATGCATCCTATCGGGGTGTTTCATAAACAACAGTTAATTTAAACTAGCTTTATTTACACTTTCTTATATTGTCTGGTATTTTTATAAGTACAAAATTATTTTGTAAACAAAAGAAGTAATTGATGTTGATTACATAATTGTTATAATAGTTGCCCCATGCGTTATTGTGAACTGTACATTTTGGCTCTCCGAATTAGTCTGGTAAATTGGTGTCCGTTTCTGTAAAAACAACTTTACATGGTATAACCTAAGGTGTTCACTGAAATTAACGTTTTGAATTCAATCCAAACATAGAAAAGAATCACCGAATACTCATGGTATGCATTGACGCTGTAAGATACTTACATATATGCTGAAGATGATTTATTGCCTATTTCTCTTCCTGTTTGTATTTTATAGAGCCAATGTAATAGTCTGTGATGTGGACGCATGGCTAAACAAAGTCCATAATTGTTAAAAGCCATTTATTCAGACGATTACCAATTGTGTCGAGTTCTGAGAAAACTGGGCATAATGCATGTGCGTAAAGTGTCGTCCCAGATTAGCCTGTGCAGTCCGCACAGGCTAATCCGAGACGACACTTTCCGCCTAAACTGGATTTTCGCTAAGAAGAGAAATCATTTAAACAAAAAAATCCATAAAAGCGGAAAGTGTCGTCCCTGATTAGTCTGTGCGGACTGCACAGGCCAATCTGGGATGACAATTTACGCACAAGCATTATGCCCAGTTTTTTCAGAACGCGACAAATATAGGCTACTAATGGACACGGACCTGAACAAAGACAATAACAACAATATTACTTACATAACAAAACATGTCATACAATAAAATACGAAATATAATGAATATAGCCTGTATTGCACACACTTTTCGTACAATAATGATACAACATTCCCTCATGAATATAAACAACACTTAAACACATTAGGTTGGTAAAACTAAGCGGTACAACTGAAGGTCTTGCTCTACTAAGTGTTGTGGCTTTATGCGAGTATGGTCAGTATTTTCATGTTACAATTTAAGAAGAACAGTTCTATCGAATTACCAATCATAAACCTGCAGCAGAACAATAAATGATCATGTTTGGAGACAACAAATATTTTATCAGCCTTCATGGTCGAATGCACACTGAACAGAGGTGAAAATTCCTCCAAAAATAGCTAGTACATAACAAGGGAGAATACCAGTTTACATTAATTTATAATTATTGACAAGCTGCACGCCCTATTGACAAATCAGTACAAACTAGTAATGTATAGCATGTTATAATTATTGTTTTTAATTTTATTCGGTCAGCTCTAATATGTGATGTTAAATATAATAGAGATACTTGCGTATTTGATCATCATCTTTCGTTGATAAATTTGCTAAAAAATGATGTTATACGAAAACAATACGATTTTGAAATTAAGATTGTTTTATGTTGACTAATACGCAAATGTCGTACAGTGATGTGAGTAGTAGAATAACAATGTGCTTGAACAGCGGTATGGAAATTATCTGTGATGTAAATTAGCCAAAAAATGGTTAACATTTCAATTTGTGAATACGCATGACAAGATTTAGAAATTGTTTTCTTAAACCAGGATACAAATAGACATTTAAAGTCGCGTTTGCATAAATTACATTACAAAACAGGAAGTTGTGGTATATTTTTTATTATCCTAATCATTTATGAAATAATACCCCATGGTGAAAACCAAGATGTGTTTTCATCTGTTTGACAAGCAACAACCACGCGTATTATTGTTAATTTTCTTTTTGTGTGTGTTTATACACGGCGCTGTGTTATGTTTATGTGTCGTTTAGCCATTTTGTTTTAACTCTTTGTTTATTTTGCTAGTACAGACCGATTGATGCCAAAACATTTAATTTAAATTTTACAAAAATCAATGATGAATTTTTACAACTGTTAACTTACATTAATTGTTTTGACAATGAAGACTATATTTCGTAAAAAAACAAAATGACGTCACGCCATTGGTCAGTCGAAGAAAATGTAAGAAATGAACGCTCACAATTCTTAAAATGTTTTCTTAAATGTTTAAGATTATAATATTCGTTATTGTTGTTCATGGGTAACAGTGCATACGACTAGCTTTTGATAAAGTCCTTTTCAATATAGGTTCAAAGTTAAGTATAGGGAATATAGAAAAGAAAGACGCGAACGAACAACGAAATCAATATGTAAAGTTCCATGATATTTGTGTACAAGGAGTCGTACATTTCATGAAATTGAGGTTGTTTGCAATAGGTCTCATTATATAAACATACAATTGCTATGATTTTTTAATGTTTATTTGCTAAACACAATATGTGTTTTCTGACTTAAACATATTACATGTATCCCTCGATCAATCTGACTAGACAATAATAAGGTACTGATTTATTTTTCCAACAAGATTTTATTAATAAAAGAGGTGCATTAAAATTTGTTTGGTTCCTATAAGGGGAAAAATAGAATCAGCCTTGAGTGTTCCAGTAAACTCATAACTAATCGTGTTCATTCAAAAATGAGGTATCAACACTTGATCTGATTATCAGTCATTCGTAAAACACGATGTAATACAATTTGTCCCCTTATTTGACAAACCACTTCTATTTAATACGGTGATCCCGTTTGAAACTGTATAGTTTTAATCGTGAAAATATTTGAACCGTTCGAAAAAAATCTGCAAATCAACACGATAACCACGTCTGACCTCAAGTTTTAATAAGATCTGATAAAACAAATGTGATTGGTCCACGATAACCGCAAAAATTTCATTCGTGATGATAATCATAAGTGGGAGCATATCATTAGCAAGCCAAAATCGCACGTTTCCGTGTCATTGTTTTTTTCCCCAAAAGCGCCACGCACGTGTTATGCATGAACTGTGTTTTTAATGAAGCAACCTAAAATCGGGTTCTAATAACATAGCGACCGACATCCAAAAGCGTCTAAAAATGACGTATACACAATTGTATGTATGCACCAATTTGCTGTAACCATATTGTATACCACAGGAACCCTATTGTATACCACAGGGAATACACTGTTTTAATCAATAGTATCCACAAACGACACGTTTAATCATAGATAAAATACAGGGACAAAAATCGTAGTTTAATTCGAAAACTTAATGTCTATGAAGTTCAAAACAATGCTTGATATTAATAGTAGTACTTTTAATAAACATAAAGACTTAATATTAAATTGTATTTCATAATAAACTGAATATTCTCAATGTGGTTACGGTTTTCTTTACGTCTAGTGTATTAGATACAACTGCATTTATATATTTTTTTTTTTTATCTGCAGTATTTTTCTCAAATGTGTGCCTCGCATCGTTTGTGGTCGCAGTTTCATACCGAGGTTGTAAGTACACTACAATGTAAAATATGTAATTGTATTATCAATATGTTGCTCTAGACATGCAAATAAAAGCGCAATTAACCTATTTATAATTCAAAGCGAGAAGTGCAAATAATGAAAAAGATATCATTTGGACACGTTATTAACGATGGTTGTCTTTGGAATACAGATAACTTCACCGACAAAGATATCCGCCTCATTGGTGGTCACAGTGACCTGGAAGGAAGAGTTGAGATCAGAAAACATGGCATCTGGGGAACCGTGTGTTCTTACGGCTTTGATTTCAATGACGCAAATGTACTGTGTAGAATGCTGCACAAGGATCTTCGGTAAACCACACTTTACACTTTATGACGAGACATATTCTACCTTAAAACACATTTGTAAAAAGGAATTACAAATGTATTATTTTTATCTCGAATATGTACATTAGAACACTTCGAAAGTCTGGGTACAAACACAGAATGCTCTGCCTATTTAAAAGGGACAGCAGTAAGGAATGTTCAAAGCCGTTTGGCCCTCATATTGTTGTTTCATTGCATACCTAGTTTTATCAACTGCCTTTTATCAAGCATTACTAATGCACTTTTTGCAAATGTTCAAATCAATATAGTTATGTTTAATTGCCATTATGCTGTGTTATTGGAATTTCAGTTTAGAGTCACAGATGTAGGCACGTTGAGGATTCATATACATCTATATATATATATATATATATATATATATAATCTGATCTGAAAATAACTCTTCGCGTTCTGATGAAAATGAATTGGTGTGTTATATAATGTAGATCTTCATTTAGTCAAGATTAAACAAAAACATATAATTATTTTACCACAAGTATGTTAAGAGTAAAACTTCTAAACACGTTAAGTAATTGATTTTGTATGCAATTGTATTTTATTTCTTTGAAAAACAGTTCTTTAGAATATTACATTGACGGGCGTTATGGTATAGGACGGGGACCTATATTGTATACGTATCTGCAATGCTCGGGTTCAGAAGAATCGATATACAACTGTTCACAAACCAGTGTGTCGTCATGTACACACTCCAAAGATATTGGTCTAATGTGCGTCGGTATGTTAATCTTATTGAAACTACCAATACTATATATTTCAAATATGAAACTCGTGTTATGATTTTGAACTTGGCACTTACCTTCCGTATATAATTTTATTTAAATATGTGTGTTTCTATCGTATATAAAACAGTACTCATAAAGTCTTGTGGCAATTTAAAAGAATATTACTGCTTAATCAGGTTGTAAAAATGCAACACTCGAAACATCACATGGCCTACTTGAGCACGTGAACATAACCAACTTCGGTGATGTATACAGCGGCCCGTGTATGAAGGGACTATCTTCACAGGAGTTCATGTTTACATGCACCCCATTAGGCGGATGGATTGAACATATTAACCAGTGTTCAAATGCAGGTAATATAAGAGTCGTTTCCTTCACGAATTTATCTTCAACTTATGAGAGAACAAACCAGTTATTTGATATACTTGTATATCGCTTTGTTATACAACAGTTGTAGGCGACATTCGTCTCACGGGTAGAAGTGACTACTACTTGGAGGGGTTTGTTGAGGCCTTGGTAGGTGACATGTGGCTTCCACTTTGTGGTACAACGACAATCAACCGCAACACCTATTATATAAATAGTGCACAGGCAACCATCCTTTGTTCTATGATTGGGAAGAAGTGAGTATTACATTGCGTATTACCTTTATGTTTAATAAATCGATCCGATTTATCATTTCTTTTCGGTCGATTAAGGACTAATATTTTATACCATATCTTTTTGTTGAATTTAAGACGGTTAGCACTATAGATGCACAGGAAAACAATAACGAGTCCAGTTAATACTGATAAGTGTACTCTTTTAGAAATCATTAAATGAAATATTGGAATTAAAAACCTTTTGGAACTCTCACAAAGCAGTCGGTAATTTTTTAATAGATCGACTTAACTCATAATATTAAACACTGAATACAAATAGCTGTTTTGCAATTGTGCCTCCTTGAAATAAGTGTTTGTTTTGCATTTTAGGTATAAAACATCAAGTAACAACAAGAAACTATATGAAAAACCCGGGGTCACAATATCCAGTTGTATCGGTAATGAAACCAGGATAAGCAACTGCAAACATTTAAAAGGCTACGCCTGTCAATATCAGGCGTGGATAGCATGCAAAGGTAATACTAACAGTTACAAACTTGAACACTGTTCACAAGGTACACAATAATGTAGCCTGAAAACGAAGGATCATCATGGTTAACGAATATGATAATTGTAAACTATGGATAGCCTTTAATAGACGTTCAAACATACATACAAGTTCAGCCAACAATGATAATTGATTTCAATAGGTAATGGCTAGTCGTCCTTAACTATTTGAACAACTCGCTCATAAATAATGAGGATAATGGTTCTGAGTTAAATATCAGTAAACTGTTAAATAAAATTAATATAATGTCAAAAATATATAAACGTCAATACTGACACATGTTTGCCTGCTGTTATTTCCTTTATTGTCTAATTGTCGCATATGAAAACTAAGGTTTTGGTTGCAATGTTAGAAAGTTTAGCGGTACTTTTCCATAATACTTGTACCTTTGCAGATGATGATAAATACAACATTAAAACCATTCAATTAGAAAATGGGTCAAGTCCATACGAAGGTCGCATTGCAATTTACGTGGATAATGCAATTGGAACAGTGTGTTTCGACGGATTTGACTATGAAGATGCCAAAGTCGTTTGCAGAATGTTAGGTTTCAGGTGAACGACATAGTTGTATATTTAAACTTGCAGAACTTTGACGGTACAATAAATAGGCAGCATGTTTAAAATTTGTCCTCACTTCAAAATGACACTTAAATATAAGTCGATCGCAATTGAGATTCCACACGTCAAAAGCCACGTTAGAATTTCCTAGCTAATCTGATGTCAATCAAGCAATGTTACAGGAAAGCATTGTTCTTGTTTAATGTCATTGTTATGGAAAAGTGACGTGAATCAATTGGCATAAAATTGCTGCTAAGGTATGATTGCTTAAGAGCTAAGGTGAATGTAAATCACGGTCGGAGAATGCAACATGCATTTCTACAGTAAAGTTGAGGTGATTTTCGAATGCTTAACGCATGGAGTAGATTTATAGTAAGATTACGTCTCTAAATTATTAGGTTAGAACAAAAAAATATGAGTGTATTGTCTGAAAATAGTGTCGGTATGGTAAATGTGTAAAAGGTCAAGTATGTGACATATTGATGCACTGGTGTTGTTGCAAAGGCAAGGCACATATACTAAATGAAAAATATATTCATTTAACTTTGCATACCACTTGTTGCTAAGGTGAATGTATGTAGTTTGTTAAAATATATGTACTTAAGTTGGTTTCAGAAGAGTACACTGTATTATTTGATAAGACAGCATATCGGATATGTTAAAATAGATTGTTGATGATAAGGTAAGCTAGTAACGATTTGTCAAGCCTACCGGACATTGGACTCGGGATAAACTATCATTGTATCATGTATGCAAATATTTAATTATTTGACCAAAAGGTAAATTTGATATGGTTAAATGGCTGTTCTTCTTGTAACTTAGGAAATTTAATAGTGTATACTATTCAAACTCAGTTTACTTAACAAAAAATAATGATATGGTAAAAATACTGTTTAGTTACGGATTTTGTATAAAAATATTAACCATGTGAAAACAATGTGATTTCTAGTGCTTCTTCGTTTTACGTCGATGCCCATGCAGTGGCGGGAGAACGATATGCAATGATAAAGAACCTTGCATGTACTGGAAATGAAAACCATCTCAGGAACTGTTCGTATAGTTTTCCGAGTTCTTCAGATAAATGCCAGTCTAAACCAACTCGGATTCTCTGTGTTGGTATGTATAACACCTATAAAATAAAAAATATAAATTTTGATTTCTCGTATTATTAAAAATAAGTAAATACGCAGAAGTCATTTGTCTACTTTGATACTTTATTTATATAATGATTAGGTGTAAGTTAACCACATATGACTAGAATTGAACGCTTTAAATACCGATATATTCAAACTATGAGCCCTAGTAGAGACAACTAGTTGAAAAATTAACGTTTTAGGTGTTTTTATGTTTTTAGAATGCGGTCGCCTGAATGTGTCATATGGCTACGTACAGTCGTACGACTACAAGACTAATACTGTGACAGTTCGATGTAATACGGACAATCCATTGACAGTTCAGTACATCTGCAATAGAACCGGATCATGGACAAACACTACATCATGTTTGTATAATTTGTTTTTATATTAATTAAACGATATTGAACGCTACAAAAGTCTTCAAATAAAAAATGGAATTCGGGTACAATTTTTTTTATTTTAATTATTTAAACTTGTCGTGTTCATGACAACGTTTAGTTTTAATACATTATACCAATCTGCTTGTTTATGTAGTCATATATTTATAATTTTATTACAGGTAAACCAATACAAATTCAGGACGTACGGCTCGTTGGCATAAATAGTACGTTACTTGTAGGAACAGTGGAGCTCAAAATTAACAACGTTTGGGGAACTATTTGTGATACTGGTTTAGGATACGCTGAGAGACAAGTTTTATGTCGAATGATGAATTACAGGTATGGTCAGACATCGCGTCGTTAAAATAGTTTAAGATGTAAGTTTTGTTTACAAAATTGCATAATGTACTTGTGTCATTATTTTGTATAAGATTGACGTTTTGTGTATGTAGTTTTTTGCAATTTGTTTCACAGATATGATGGATATTACTATGATTTAAATTATAATAACGCCGATAATAACGTCGGGTTCGGTCCTGGTTCCGGCAAGATACACATGGAATCGTTGCGTTGCAGAGGTTCAGAAAAGAGCATAAGTGAGTGTGTATTTACTACAGAGACTACGTGTAGCCACGCAAATGATGCCGGTGTATCCTGCGGATGTAAGTTAATGCTGAGCCTGTTTTAATGTTAAACTCATAATAAACGTGTCATACATTGAAAATCAAACGCTAAACATAATCATGGGAATACATGCATTAATCAGCAAATACTGTTTAATCTATTAATTAATGAAATCAGAACATCAGTGATGGGCAATACATTATTTTGAGGAGGTGTGTTTGAAAAACATATTGATTCACAGGGTGAAGCAACGAGCAACAGTAAACTTTGAGCATTACCAAAGTGCACTATCGCCTTAAAAAANAACTTCCTGTTGACCGTGATATTAAAAAAGATATCAGGCAACAGGATATCAAGCAGATATCAATGTGGTGGTATGATAAATCACTTACAAGAGTTAGAGCAAATTTTACTGTAAAAATGCTGCATTGCTAAACATATGTTTAATAAGGTTATTAATGCTAGTATTATCTTGTGTACTTATGCCTGTATATATTTTAATTTACAAGCATATTGAAAACTAAAATTTTACTGTAAAAATGCTGCATTGCTAAACATATGTTTAATTAGGTTATTAATAGTGCTAATATTATGTAGGGTACTTATGCCTGTATATATTTAAATTTACAAGCATATTGAAAACTAAGATTGTTTTATAGCCTACCGCGAGAGTGTAAACATTTCCGGCATTAGGTTGGTGGACGGTTCAAGCCAATTTAACGGAGTTGTGGAATTGTTACATGACGGTGTTTGGCGTTCACTGTGTAGGAATTTAGACCAACCCAAAGAAATGTGCAGAACGATGAACATGACGTAAGTAGAAAAATATCTTCAGATCAAGTGGAAATAATCTTTGTTAATAAAACATATAAAGCGTGGTCAGGCTCAAAAGACATTTCTATTGAATTGGCTTTCAATATATTAAATGTTTTGAGGAATGTAAGTTCATTTCATGACTTTGTTATTCCAGTTACTTACACAACCGTTGCTGTGCTAAACATGAAACTAGAAGTGGTTTGATACTTGGTCGGAATTTATATTGTTCAACAGGGTTTATCGGTATATGTACGTATAGCCAACACCCATTTATGGGGGATTATTTGGATAATCTGAGGTCCGGCTACTGCGGCGGGTCCTTTGTACTAGTTTGCTCAGGTAAGTGATAATTTTAAGAACACAAAAACAGTGTTGATGCACTATTCAATATATAAAAGAATCAGTCGAAATTGTGTCTATCTTATTTGAAAGCTGATAAGTGTTCTAAGTTAGAATTAAAATTGTCACATGATTTGGATTAGAACAATGCTTTAGTATTTACCATTTACGCGTAGTTCTACGGAAATCAGCTACATGCTTCCTGCTTGTATTCGAGTATGAAACGGGTGTTATGTGGGTTTTCCTCGACCTTTTCCGCCACGTTGACAAAGCGCTATATATACAAAAGTATTCATTAAACTTTCGGAGATATCCTGGCATCTCACCGAGGAACATAAACACTCAGGGATAGAGTTTTAAAATCGTGCTGCTGTGTATTATATTTCGCTTTGCGAATACTAATTTCTGTATCCAAATGGCAACTTATTAATAATGTTCAACTTTTAAAAACATTTCGATTGTTCTAAATGCAGCCGACTGTTTTCAATCAATCGCAGTATTTTCATATATGCACTTTTTTCTTTTTTTTTGGATAATCAAAACATATGTAGTGATTGTGATGTACCATGAACTCATTTCAGAATGCCCACAACTTAATGTGTCAAGAGGCAATCTTGTTTACTCTGAGGATGGTACAACAGCTACTTTGATGTGCAGTGAAGGATACATTTCAAATATAACATCATTTCGGTGTCAAAGTGGCAAATGGTCTGACAATAATGTAGAGTGTGTCTTAAGTAAGCGTTATCTTACATGAATTCATAAGTTTGAAATAAAACTGAGTTGTATATATGGACTTAAATGATGGCAATAAAAAATAAATTGGTAAAATAATTCTTTCTTGTTTTAGGTCCACCTCTGAACGTAACGCATGTTCGGCTCGCAGACGGTCCTAATTCAAACGTTGGAAGATTGGAAATAACTGTCCAAAATGCAAACGGCACGATATGCGCCAAAGATTTTAGCTTTGTGGACGGTGATATTGCATGTAAATCTATAAATCTAAGGTTCGAATATGTTAATATTTGTACGCGTTCATGTGACTGTTACCTATTTGCACGTGTCTATCGTAGTATAGAAGCCCTTATAAATTTATCGAACTTTGTTATAACATTAAGAATACTGGCTATTCACCTTTTTTCTGGTTTCTATAAAAACCTTTTGCAACATAAATATTAAAGATACATGGTTAAGAGTATCTTAAAACAATATCAAAAATAAATCAGTGTTCTTCTAGGAAATAATAATTACATTATGTTTTGTTTCACATTGGGTAAAATACAGTTACCAGCCTTGTATTACTAGTGTTGAAAATACTAAATCCAGCTATACGGTAGGACATTCTGCTATTTGTAAGTAACATCAATTAAGCTCAAAATGTTAGAAATGTATACTATATCACTTGTTTAGTCTTTCATTGAACAATTATTTACCGATTAGGAATCGTGCTGCTGCTGTCTACAATGGCTCCGTTTTCGGACCAGGGACAGGGCCCATTTATATCGATCAGCTGGACTGTACATCTGATCGTGCCCACATTAAGAATTGCCCGTACAGGACAACAGGTGTTTGTAATCACTCAAACGATGTTTCGTTGATTTGCAACGGTAAGTTATTGCCACATGTTTATGATATAAACATCGTAAAAGTGTCTTAAGCGGCAGTGGGATAGAACTATATAATTTGAATTATTATTGTACTATGATGCTTAATCTATGGCATATGATGAGTATCGTATTCTTGAGATTCCAAATAGCTTTTTTGTCTCATTAATGGTTGTCTCATAATCTGTAGCAGCTTCAAATATCACACTTAAGCTTTAATTTTTTTCAATACCATACAGAATGTGGCAAACCTATCACCAACTTTGATGACAGGATGTTTCTATTCAATGACTCGAACATAGTGATGTACGGTGATTGCTCATTCTACAAGTCCTACATTGGTAAGCTGAGCGCAATCTGCGACAACGGCACGTGGACAACCATTGGAAACTGCATTGAATACAGTAAGAAATAATACCCGAAATCTACTTAATACATATACGAAGTTCCCGCAATATTAACACAGATATATAAACGTTTAACTTGTCTTCTAAAAATGTATATTCTTTAAAAACAACAATGAAACAGGAACTGTGTGAATAATTTTGTGTTTTTAACAAAATTAATTGATTATTTTAAATTTCAAATGAATGTTTTGTATAGAATCTACCAGTTTATATTTAAAACATTTTGCTTTATTAAAATATTCTGATAAAACAACATTTTAAATACTCATTGTATTATTCATATAATTGAAGAAATATCTGTCGCGGTGTATTCTTGAAATCTTCTGGACTTATAAGAAATATAACAGTCCGGGTACTTATGTGGTTATTCCTGTCACTAATACGTCTAATTAACTTAGGTAAACCACTAGAGGTGCAGAGCATTCGTCTCGTGAATGGAAGCACTTCAGCCGAGGGGCGGGTCGAGATTAAAGTGTTTGATACCTGGGGCACCGTATGTAGTGATCACTTTGAGATGAAAGAAGCGAGGGTGGTTTGCAGAATGATGGGATACTTGTTCGTATATTTCATTTAGTAATTTTGATAAAGAGGAAACATTTGCATTCAGTACACACATGCGTTGTTGTCTTATTTGAATTCTTAACATAAATGATATTCTTTTAATATGACTTGTGATAGTGTACAACTGTTTTAATCATACGACAATTCAAAACTATACGGATACATAGAGAATAGTTAGTTTATGTCGAAATAGACAAAGTTGATCCAATGAGGCTCTGAAAAAGAAAATATGGCGAGCATAGAAAAATGACTTAACCTCAACATAAGCCAGGCCCCTAAAGAGCCTCTTAGATGTCAACATTTAAGAAGGCCGATTTACTCCTTGTTTTGTTTCAGAGAATAGTTCCATATTTGTATGTAGAATTTAATGTAATACAATATGCATTATGAGATATTTAAAAAATNTTCCTGTTGACCGTGATATTAAAAAAGATATCAGGCAACAGGATATCAAGCAGATATCAATGTGGTGGTATGATAAAATATAATATATATACACGAATGCCGGTCATTACTGATAGAATGAAATGTTTACTGTCGCAAAAATTGTTTGGCTATGGTGTCATCTGGTTTTACCCTATACGTAATTAAAGCATACACGTTACCCCACAGTCATATACACGTTTTGATTAGGAGTTGCAATAGCTGAAACTCATCTTTCTGTAATAAGGAATGGTGTATATGAACTATTGTGCGAATATTAGATATAAAGTTATTGAATCAATAACAAATTAAGGTAGTACTATGCAGTCTGTGTGTTAATGTTGCTTACTTGTTTAAACTAAGTAGGTGTAGCATTTTTGTTATTATTGACATTTGTGGTTTTGAATGGAAATTATGTTTGTTCTTTACATTGTATTTTTTCAAGATTGTAAAAGAATAATAACCAGAAAGCAAAATAATTCACAAAATTAAAGTCATTTGATGATAATAATTATAACGAGACTACTCTCATGTTTTGTGCATAAGCGCCCCCTGTGTTGTTAGCGCCACCTCATTGGCATTGGCTCCATCTCCTTAAGAAAAAAAGAAAAACAATTCTAGTGGATCGATAACAAGCGAGTGGTTTTGTTAATGGTTTTATTTCAGAAAACATTCGGCTTTAAGCCCATGAGTATACATATAATACACAATATAGTAAACAGTGGTCAATGACATACAGGCATATAAATATACTACTTTATGCAATATAAGTTTACAATTTATAACGAAAGAATAGGCAACTCTTAAGACACGCATATTCAAAATAAACAGATATTTTTAACAATTATATATTGAGGTCATTATATAATATGCATATCGTAGAGTCGTATCTTATTCAAAATAAACGTTAATGTTCTGACAATGAGAAAACATATATTTGCTATTTATATGACGACAAATGGACAGTAATATGTGGAGAGAAACTATTGATAATATAATTCAGTTTTAAATGTAGCTGCTTTTAAAATAAATGTAAGACTTGTAATTGTTTTAGTGTTGTCAGTTTGTTAATGTTCGATACATGTTATCATATATGTGCGATTCCAATAATATCTACGTAAATATTGTTTTCTAAGACTATTACAAACTGGACATTCGATTATGAAATGGAACTCATCTTCAAGAACGTTACAGTGAAATGTAACAACCTAAATATTCTACAAGAAATTATGTGATTTCATTACTGGTATAATTGTGTGTTTATTTGCTTTAAATAGAAACAAAATAATCAGTAAGCTATTTCAAATCCCAACATGTCTCAGCTTATACAGGTCTTCACGTTTCGAAATCTGATCTGATTATTTGTTTGTGTACATTTTTGGGAAAAGTAATTATCTCTGAATTGTCAAACAACATATTAAAGCTACTCACATTCTCACATGCTGTTTAATTATAAAAAACTTCCGGTCATTAGCGCCACTTCCGGTCATTAGCGCCATCTCGGAAGTATCTTTAGCTTGTTTATAACTGCATCTCAAACAAGATGACACGTCAGAGATTATCGGTGGCGTATTAATTAAACTGCATCAAATACCTTCGTAATAAACAATGGGCATTTCTAATGATTTATCCAGGGAAGTGAACTGACCACAGAGGCATTTAAAACAATTAAGTTATCAACGGACGTGTCTGCGTTGATTAATTGTATTCATATGCTGATGTTTTTTTATGGATTTGCGCGTAATAGAAGTATAAACAGTTTAATAAGATATAAATGTTAGTAGCTTGTCACCAATAATAACTTGAATTAAAAACATTATTCATAAGTAACAGTTTTCTTAGACATGTGTTTATATTTTAACATAACGTTGGACTGAATGTACACAAGCAGCAGTCTTTCATCGTTCAAAGTTTGATTATCACATTCGAAAAAATGCTTTGATTATCATAACAATGTTGTGGTGTTCCGCTGTGTTGTATTGCCCTCCGGGCTTACAGAATACAACCTGACCTACTGAACTCGTGCGATAAAATCATCCGGAATACGATGTATGTAACATTTCCTCTGTTTTGACTGGTTCGTCTTCATAAGAACCAAAGAGGCAAACAGTAGGGTTAGGTACATATTCAATAACAAGAGTTAACAAATTTTACTGTTTAAAATGCTGTATTGCTAAACATATATTTAATTAGGTTAGTAATGCTAGGATTATCGTGTTAATAAATGCCTGTATATATTTTAATTTCAAACACATTTAAAGCTAAGATTGTTTTATAGCCTTCCGCGAGAGTGTTAACATTGCCGGCATAAGATTGGTGGACGGTTCAAGCAAATTTAACGGAGTTGTCGAATTGTTACATGATGGTGTTTGGCGTTCAGTGTGTTATAGTTTAAACCAACACAGTGAAATGTGCAGTGCGATGAACATGACGTAAGTAGAAAAATGTCTTCAGATCAAGCGTGTTCAGGTTAAAAAGACATTTCAATAAAATAATGACATACTTGCATTGTTAGCTTTTAAAATATTAAATGTTTTTTGGAATGCAAGCTCACTTCATGACTTTGTTATTCCAGTTATTTACAAAAACGTTGCTGTGCTAAACATGAAAATAGAAGTGGTTTGATACTTGATTCGCATTTTAGATGTTATTCAAAAGGGTATATCGGTACATGCACGTATTACGCCCCATATCAGTATTTGAGGTATCTTAGGTCCGGCTCGTGCGACGGATCCTTTATTCTAGTATGCTCAGGTAAGTGATTTTAAACAACAGAAAAACAGTGTTGATGCACTTTTCAATACATGAAAATTCGCAGTCGAACATGTTTCTATCTTATTTGAAAGCGCTTATGTCTAATTTAAAATTAAAATTTTCACATGATTTGGATAAGAACACTGCTTCCTTAGTATTGCGTAGTTCTACGGAAATCAGCTACATGGTACCTGCTTGTATTCAAGTATGAAACGAGTATTATGTTGGTGTTCCTCGACCGTTTCCGCCACTTTGCCAAAGCGGCTATTTATATACAAAATTATTCATCAAACTTGCGGAGATATCCTGGCATCTCATTGAGGAACATAAACACTCAGTGATAGAGTTTTTAATACGTCCTGCATTGTTTAACATTTCGCGTTGCGAATACTTATAACTGTATCCAAATGGGCACTTATTAATAATGTTAAACTTTCGATTGTTCTAAAAGCAGCCAACAGTTTTCAATCGATCGCAGTATTTCATATTTGCACTTTTATCTTATCATTTTTTTGTAAATTAAAATATATATAGTTATTGTGATGTGCCATGAACTCATTTCAGAATGCCCAAAACTTAATGTGTCAAGAGGTAATCTTGTTTACTCTGCGGATGGGACAACAGCTACCTTGATATGCAGTGAAGGATACATTTCAAATATAACATCATTTCGGTGTCAAAGTGGCCAATGGTCTGACAATAATGTAGAGTGTGTCTTAAGTAAGCGTGGTAACACGAATTTATATTTTCGAAATAAAATTGAGTTGTATATATATACTTCAACGATGACAATACTAAATTATTTATATATATTTTGTTAAAATAATTCCTGTTGTAGGTCCACCATTGAACATAGCGCATGTTCGGCTAGCAGACGGTGCTGGTACAAACGTTGGAAGATTGGAAATAACTGTCAATAATGCAAGCGGCACGATATGCGCCAAAGATTTTAGCTTTGTGGACGGTGATATTGCATGTAAATCTATCAATCTAAGGTTCGAAAATGTTAATATTTGTACGCGTTCATGTGATTCTTACCTATTTGCACGTGTCTATCGTAGTATAGAAGCCCGTATCAATTTATTGAACTTTGGTATAACATTAAGAGTGCTGTTTATTAACTATTTTTCTGGCTTCTATGAAAACCTTTTGAAACTTAAATTTAATAGATACATTGTTGTGAGTATCTAAAACCATATCGCAAAAGTGTTCTTCGAGAAAATAAATAATAACATTATGTTTTG
>VMBQ01008675.1:9034-35224 GCA_007657795.1 Dreissena rostriformis
CATTTCCTCTAAATTAATTTCAAATCAAACACGACGTATCGTTTTCGTTACGGTCTAAATTATGTGGTACAATAATACGATTAATAAGACAATTTGCAATCGCAAACGGTTTGTTATTAAAGTGATTGTTTGTAGAACAATTCGGGATTGTTAGCAGATATAAAAGGAATATGTCTCCTTTTCCAAATTTCAACATGTATTTCACACCCAGACTCCATGCAGTTTTCAGATCATAATCTCTGTGATTTATTACTTGAACTTGTTAGTTTCTGAACACGTGTGCTACTGAAAATAGCCATCGGGATTGTGTTTTATGTCCCAAACAAGCACACAGTGGCTATGACCCGTGGTTTGATCACCAAAAGTAAGATAAGCCCGTGCACTATTTGATACTATGTTGGTCAGTACAAACCCTCTACCGAAAACCGCCGACTGCGTTTTTGTTTTATTACCCAATCAAGCCATGAACATCAATATCCTGTGTATTACGACACACAAACTTTAGATAAGCACGTGTCGTCTGTCAAAACAATAATTTTATAGGTCAGTAAACATATCAAAGTAGCTCACACGTATATGATCTCGAAAACAAGACTTGCTTAAAACATTTTAAATAATGATATTTATTTTCAAACAAATTTTAAAAACAAATGAGAACCATCCGACATACACCATACACAGATGACACAAAATAAAAATAATTTTGACAATTTAAATACAAACAAATGTTTAAATGCAGAATATGACTTGTACATTTTATGATATCTTTAATATAATTAAGTTGTTTATTGGTCGTTGCAAAAGAATATGAATTGTACACGATCCTTTTTTTGTGCAATAGGTAAACAGTACAATAATTGTTTCAATAATAAGCCAACTAAAAGAGTGTAACGATAACGATACAGCGTGTTTGATTTTTATTTTATTCAAAGGAATTGTCAATGGGAAATAATTTGCGAGATACCCGGGTACTTTGGTTGAAATTCGCTAAGAAATTTTTAATAGATATTAAAAGATGCAAATGTTGTCTGCGCTACGATTTTTTTCTTTGTTCCAAATAAAAACATCCAAGCCACTTTTCGAAGGTTTTTTAATCAGGAAATAGGAAAATTTACAAAATACCCATGAACATGTGCAATATTTATTTGTCGCAACAGAACAAGCACTGTTCACCACGCGCGCATAACGCGTCAGGTGATTTACAGAAGGTTGAATGCCCTCGTCCTGATTAGGCGCTTATTTCATCAAATCTTTACAATTAAACATATGCCGAAATTCGTTTGATGCTTTAGAAAAAATGAAGAAAGTTTGTGTTTATGAATTTGAGGAATGTTTTCGTCAAGATTTAACCGAATTTGATGTTAACAATGGAAATCGGCCATATACTGGATTATGATTGTTTTGACAGATGACATCTGATGGTAATTGTTTGAAGTATGCAGTGAAGCTGACGAAATGTTAACGCAATCGCGCAGAAGTAAATAAATCAGCGTTTAATCTGTATCTGCTTAACCAGTGAAAAAAACATTCACAAAAATATCAATGAAAACAGAAAAATAAACCCTGAATTCTGAATAATCGCTTATTTTCTACAGGGGACACGAACATGCTTGTTCAGCTGTGACGTCACATAGCAGGGGAGAAGAGGGGAGATAAGCGAATCAACGCTTTGCGAGTTACGATCATAAAAGACAACAAAATCATCTTTTTTATGTTAAACACAACACTAAAACATTATTTACCCGATAATTTAATCATATTTCAATGTAAATAGCATTAAATATATTGACTTTGGATTTTCTTTGAAATTGACCTTTAAAGCAATGAGGCAATGACTGTTTTGAATTACCTCCCTTTCATATTGTACATTTTACCTGACTAGCCACCATTTGTTAAAAAAACATGAGATAGCCAATTATTTTGTCTATGATGATTTGTTTTAGATAGAGCTAGCTATATTAGTTTAAAAGATGCCTGTTTGCACCCTTCTTTTTCATTATTTCTTTGAAAAATCAACAAAAAACGGGGTCGCGAAAACCGATGACAAATAGAAAATCGCTGAATTTCGGCTTCAGTTTTATCGTACTAGAGGTCAAATAATTGGTTGAAATGATTTTAAATTGTTTTGATACATGTTTCCTTACATGTTTCTCATAATTTGGACCGAATTAATGGAAAGTTTATTGAGCGGCGCCGAAAAATATGCGGTCCGATTTTTTTCGAATTTTGGGCTCAAAAAAGATTAGGACCGGCGGCAAAAAATTAGGTAGGGTCGGGCCACCGGAAACAAACAATATTTTTTTTTACGCCTGAGCTAAAGATTGGTGTACTGCGACCTAACCGTTAGCGACACTCTAAGTCGGCAACATTGCAATAGTTATACAATATGGTGGATAGAGAGTATGAAAGAAAAAAATAAGTATACAAAAAAACAATTATTTTGTGCTTTTATGGTACCATTTGCATTGGTTTGTGGTTTAGACAGGTAATTCATATTTTTTTTGCAGTTTCAGTGTTCCTTAGCCCTTGCATTGGTGGTCACAATTTGCACCTTTGGAAAATAGACCGTGCATTGCAACTCTCAGCAACCCTTTAGGTTATAAAGCTGAGAGTTGAATTATTGCAAGTTTGCAAGTAGGAAATGTCCTTTAATGTTATACATTTTCATCACAGGGGGCTGGAAAGTTGTTGCTGTGACTTAAAATGCCCCAAATCATAATCAAATATAATAATACGAACAAGGGTTTCAACTATTATTTTATTTTACAGGGGTTTTTATCTGATTTTGGGGAAAGGGCCTGGCCTTTTTTGAGGGGAAAAAAATCGCGCCAAAAGCTGGATTTTTGGGGAAAAAATCACGCGAAATGCCAGATTTTGGGGAAAATAAGGAAAGTCTTAAATAATCACTTTAACATATTTTAAAGTTTTTAAAACAAATTCAAGGCAACAGATAATTTAATTATGCAATATTTTCTATTTTCTTCCCTGGATCATGTTAACTTTTGTATTTAAAGGTTAAACAAACATTTTTTTATTTTTTTTTAGGGGAAAATCATTTTTTGGGGAAAAATAGGGGAAAACAAATTCTAGGGGAAAGGGCCGAAATTCGGCGGGTGTTTCAGAAGGAAAAAAAAACCCTGTTTTATGACCAGTTTCTTTTCCATAAAATAATACAAATCAACAACTTTTGTATGTGTACAAAGTTAAGGCGTAGCTCTATCAATAAACAATGACAACTTTAAGCAAAAGGCATTAAAACAAAACCAATTGGAAGAACTTGAACACTCAAATAAAAAATAGCCATGTTTGTTACATCGAGAAGTTGTTACATGGCGAAACACCAAGTCATGCCATAAACACTCAGGATTTAGGCAGTGTAATGAAAAATATATGGATAAGAACATAATTATCCTACACTCAAATTATTAAGCATTTGTTTCATATTAAGAAAAATGGAAACTCCTGTCATTTGAAAATAAGCCAGGGCTCAACATGAACTTTTGAAGCCACTTGTCTGGTCGGTTGAGTTGACCAAAATTTCACTTGTCCTGACCAAAAAGCAACTTGTCCTGACCATTATATCTTATTCTGTTCAGTACTTTGCAAAATAATGAAATTATACAAAATGCTCAAAGTATAAAGACTTTAATCGTTCAAAATACATGTTAACATAGTTGTAGGCAATTTTAATATAAAAAGAACTGACTAGAATAACAGGAAAACTCGAGATAATTGATTTTTTAACATTATACAAGCCATAATACATGACAAAAACTTGTGTTTTGTAAAATCATTCTACACATACATGTACAGTTCATGCGTTTTCCCCAATTTCCCTCGCTACTCCGCAGACACGCTTATGAAGGGAGATTAAGAACGTCCTGCGATACGCGGAGTTTGCATGATTGGGAACTCCGCGGTTAACAATCAGCAAATTGATAAGCCAACGTGGCGGCCCTCAGTGTTGAGCAACACGGAGGAAACTCCGTGTTTAACGAGACAACGATCAATTTAACTTTGTTTGACTTCCTGATTTTCAAATAAAATTACATCTATTACAAGTACACACACATATATATATAAAAAAATCAACCAAGATCGATTGATCCCCACGGTAATGGTTGTAGAAGTAGTTGTTGTTGTATAGAAAACTCGTTGATTTACTACAAAAAAAACGTTTTCTTTTAACTGATACTTACCAATTAATATAATCACAGTTTGCAACATTGTTTTTATTTTGAAAATTTAATCCAAAGTTTTCATGTTATCAGGTGTTACTGATCTATACTGAACATGTAAACAAATGACCGAGGACCCTATTAAAAGTCTCGCAAAAATTCGCATTATTAGTGAATTGACAGTTTGACGTCATCAAAGGAAAGCCACTTCCTGTCTGAAGGCACAAAGCCACACCGTTCTCGCCGACAAAATTGGCTTCCTTTCAACTTCCTTTGTCTAGCAGTCAACACGCTAAACCAATCGGGTGTTTATAACTCAATAGCAACCGTCGAAATATGTAACAGCACATGCTTAGCTCCGCCTTTTGAATCTTTTGCAGGGAACGGAGGTTGAGGTTAACGGTTAATTGAACACGTGTTTTACGGAAGTTGAGTCCTGAATGGTCGTAATTGCTGGGTCTAAGCTTTGAAATGACTAATAAATCTATCTCAGATTTTCTGAGAAAGGCCGATTTCCAAACTCTGTGTGCAGTTACTAACAATGGCGTCCACATGTTTACGAAATTCAAAACACATTCATCTTAAATAATGGTGTTTTGTTGGATTAATACTGGATTTTATTTTTTCTTAGTAAATTATAACGGCCACTTGTCCTGTCGGACTAGCAAATTCTTTATTTACTTGTCTGGACTAACAATTTGGTTGTCCCGGACAGTTGAACTACCTTTAATGTCGAGCCCTGTAAGCCCTCGTCAAATGGGTGTGTTCTAAAACATAATTTGTATTTCAGTTGAATCCTTAGAAGATGGGGTAAAGAAAAGGCTTGTTGGTCTGCAGAACTTCTTTGCAGATGAAATTGAGAAAAGTGAGTAGATTTTATATTAATATATATTGTGTCTTAATTTACATCTTGTTTATGTTTTCTGATGTACATTTGACTCAGTTGCATTCTTACTTAACATTTATTTAAACGTATCATTTATGTTGAATTTTGGTATTACTGACTTATTTTTAAGCTCAATTATTGTATTAATATTCCCTGATACAAAGTAAAGGGTGTATACCGGAATCATCATGGATGTATGTCTGTGAGACAGTCTGTCAGTTTAAATTTAAATTGTAATCTTACTGAAATATGAGAACTCGCACACATCCTATACATGCATGTTGCAGTTGATGTTCTTGAGGATGCGATCAAAAACAAGGGAAAGCAAACCCTCGAAGCGGCTGCTAATAAAAGGTTGGTATGGTAAAATATGTGTCGTGTTCTGAGAAAACTGGGCATAATGCTTGTTCGTAAATTGTCATCCCAGATTAGTCTGTGCAGTCCACACAGGCTAATCAGGGACGACAATTTCCGCTTTTATGGCATTTTTCGTTTAAATGATGTCTCTTCTTAGCAAAAATCCAGTTTAGGCAGAAAGTGTTGTCCCAGATTAGCCTGTGCGGACTGCACAGGCTAATCTGGGATGACACTTTACGCACAAGCATTTTGCCCAGTTTTCTCAGAACACGACACATATTACAATACAACTTTGTGTACTTAAGTTTGTACAGGAATAACTAAAATGATAGGTTTACCAAAGGACTTGAGGTGTCTGCTATTTTATATTAACTTAATGAAAACGCTAGTAATCGGAGTAATTAAAATTGAGCCTCGCTTTGGGAAAACAGGGCTTCATGAATGTTTGTTCAGTGTGGTCCCAGATTATCCTAGGCAGCGCACAGGCTAATCAGGGACGATACTTTGCTCCTAAAATGGATTTTCGTTAAGATCTCCTTTAAACCAAAAATACAATTAAAGCAGTAATTGGCGTCCCTGAGTAGCCTGTGCTTACTTCACAGGCTCATCTGGGACCACACTTTATTCACATGCACTTATACAAATTCAAATTATTTATACCTGTTTGTAGTGGAATTGGGATAATGAGGCAAAAGAGAACGCCCAGTCATCTTGCCCGCATGGAGTTCCTGGAACCGTCAACCCTGCTGCTAAAAAATACCAAGCAAGACGACTGTAAGTGGCAGCATGTTATGGAATTTGTGAATTGTTAACCCTTNTTTTAGAAATTTAGCAGACAACATTTTAGCAGACGACAAATTTCCCAGCATGCAAAGGGTTAATCTCAATTGGGAGAGCAGTTATGTGGATTCTCATGGTCTGTCTTCCTGTCAGCCAATGCATTTGGTCATAACATTATTGTGAATGCAACATATCCCCTATACCCTTTGAAACTTATCTCAAATGTTTTCCTCATTGAGACCATGTAAAGAAGGCATAAGCCATTCACACCCTTTTGTCGAGCAAAGTGCTTCTGTGTTGGTTGGGAACTGAATTTTTATGTCCACCAGTATATACTGGGGGACATATTGTTTTTGCCCTGTCTGTTGGTCTGTTGGTCTGTCTGTTGGTCTGTTGGTCTGTTTGCGCCAACTTTAACATTGGCCATAACTTTTGCAATATTGAAGATAGGAACTTGATATTTGGCATGCATGTGTATCTCATGGAGCTGCACATTTTGAGTGGTGAAAGGTCAAGGTCAAGGTCATCCTTCAAGGTCAAAGGTCAAATTTATGGGTCAAAATCGGTCAAAAGTGGACATAGTGTTCCACAAACACATCTTGTTATTTTTAGGAATAGTGTTTCCAACTTAAAGCTCGTTAGCACCCTTTTAAAGAGGCCATATTCATGACTCAGTCTTGATGAAAGTAAGTCGAGTGTTGATGAAACTTGAGTCAAAATGTTTATCAAGGCCAAGTTTGAATCTGAATAAAGTGTGGTAAAAAATATATCAAATCTAAGGTAAACCTTGTTACCACTCGAAATGCAGCATGGTTGATCCTATCTTGATGAAACGCTCCTAAACTAAAATTGTAAAAAAAAATCCCAATTAAATTATTATTAATATTAAAAAAAATAAAAAAAATTAGAAAGAATTGTCTAATGATCATTATATCCCAATTTTATTTCATAAACATCTAACCAATTATATAACTATAACTTTTAGTGTGAATGGCATTTTTTCCCGAAATGGCCAGGAAAAAGCCTGATGTGTCATATTTGTTGATAAAAAATATCCCAATTTGGTCCATTTTGTTGATTTTTCCCCCCAAAATTTGCCATGTTTTTGATAAAAAAAATCCCAATTGGACCAGACTCCTTTTCCCAAAATGGCTAGTAAATCCCTGTAGGTTCTGATGTCAAATCATTGGCAATTGGACCAAGGGAGACTGATAGCTGTCGGAGAATCTTTTTTCAACAATGATTAACAATGCAAGACTGTATGACGTTTGTCTTTCTAAATTAGGGATGGGAACAAATATTCGAAAATAAGCCGAATGTTCAAATCACAAATTCATATTTTAATAATCGAACTTTCAAGTGCAAAAAAATGTACAAGTGCAACGTCGCATTTTTGGTTCAGTCCTGACGACTTTCGAGCATCAAGTCATTGTTTTGATAACAGCAATATATAACAAGATGATAATAATCAGCATACGGCAGGGGAGGAGTAGTGTCTATCTTCATTTCATCTGGCAGTTTGCAGGGGTTGTAAAACACTGTGTTTAATCTTTTTTTCCAAGATAATTGACATGTTATTCGCAGTTTAGCATCATGGAATCTATTTATAAATTTGTTTGCAATAAGTATCATTTAATCAAGGCTCGATAGCGTGCATTTTAATATCGCAATATGTTCCAGATGCGTCAACAATTTAGCCTCTTGTTTTTGGAATTATTTCACGCGATCAAGTCATTAATCAAAGTATCGTGCAATAAGTGTAAAAAAGTCATCCAAATAATTTTGTTAGGTATGGAAATAAATAAAAAGTACAGTTAAATGTTAACTAGAAATATCTTGCTTCATATAAAAATAAAATATATTAAGTTAAAATGAAGTACATAATAATCCAATAGTGTTTTTATAATGATTACTCTGTCCACTTTTTCAAAGCTGCATATAAGATACGATTTATAGTATATACTTTGCCTAAGGTTTCAAAATTGAATATTCAAATATATTCGAATACCGGGGTAATTACAAACGAATATTTAAATATCATTTTCAGTATTCGTTCCCATCCCTTTTCTAAATACAAACATGTTTCACATGCAAGATGGAACTTGACTACAGTCAAGGTCATACTTAACATTAGTAATTACGTATTGTCAGACTTGTACATGTACATCTGTGCCTAAGCAGTATGTGGGGGTATAAATCTCCAACAGTGATAGCAGTAGTTTCGCTAAAGATTTTTTGAAATATACACTTTTGCCTCTACAGCTTTATAAATTAGTAATCGATCTGGAAAAACAGGGCTTAATGCATGTGCATAAAGTGTCGTCCCAGATTGCAGTCCAAACAGGCTAATCAGTTATAACACTTTTCACCTGGGCGTGGTTTTTGTTTTTAAAAGACTTTGTTTAATAGAAAAATTCCATAAAAGCGGAAAGTGTTATGCCTGATTTACCTTTGCGTACTGCACAGGCTTATCTGGGACTGCACATTTACAGTATCTACCTACTTGTACATTGTCTGGTTCCAGTAGGCTCGTCAGGCAATGAAGTGGGAACCAGTGACTCAGACCAGGACAACATACCACTGTCTGACGAGTACACCATCATCAACAAGATTGGAGAACTCTTCTTTGAGGCGGTATGTTGGGAAATTAATTAAGACTTATTTGCTTAAGCTCTGTTTAATCGAAAGCCTAAGGCTTATTGAAATGCTCTTGAGTTTCCTGTGTAGAACCAGTACTTGGTGTCTTTTGGGGAGAATCTTAAGATGGCTCCCACATTGAGGATGGAGCCCATGACCTCCTTGTCGCTAGGCACACACCATATCTATGTTCATGTTACTTTCTTAACAAAAGTGACTGATTTTCCGGGTTTAAAATTGTGCTCTCTAAATAAAAATAATGTCATAATTTTTATGCCCCCGGTAAGGTGGAATATAGCAGTTGAACTGTCAGTCCATCCGTCCGAAATCTTTAACGTTGGTCATAACTTTTGGAATATTGAAGATAGCGACTAAATATTTGGCATGCATATGTAACTCATGAAGCTACACATTTTGAGTGGTGAAAGGTCAAGGTCATCCTTCAAGGTCAAAGGTCAAAAAATAAAATGAAAATGCATGTGTATCTCATGGAGCTGCACATTTTGAGTGGTGAAAGGTCAAGGTCATCCTTCAAGATCAAAGGTCATTTTTTTTTATTTTTTTTTCAAAGCAGCGCAGGAGGGGGCATTGTGTTTCTGACAAACACATCTCTTGTTGTTTATTGCATTATTGATAGGCATGATTATTTCCCATTTTGATGTTATCTCCGACAGGTCAAGGCCATCCGCAGACACATGGTGGTAGGGGTGGCAATGCAAGGAGTCTGTCTCGGGAGGAAAGGGAAACTCAGCTGGGTGCAGGTATGTTAGACACTCCTGTACTGTATTAACCCTTTCTTGCTCAGAAGCAAAGTGAAAATGGCTATATGCAACCAGCATAAAACCAAAACAGCCTGCGAGTAACTTGCAGTCTGTTTGGGGTTTATGCTGTTTGCTGCTCAACAGTATCCTAGGGCTAAAAAATGAAGCCTTGAAAACTTGAATCTAGTATGAAAGGTCTTATATTTAATGGGATTTTTTAAGGGAATACAAACTAGTCAAAGTGGGTATCTGAGTGTTGAAGTGTTTAGAGAGGTATCCAAATGGACTGTTTTTAGCTCACCTGTCACGAAGTGACATGGTGAGCTTATGTGATCGTGTGATGTCCGGCGGCCGTGTGTGCGCCCGTCAACAATTTGTTTGTGTAGACAGTAGAGGTCACAGTTTTCATCCAATCTTTATGAAATTTGGTCAGAATGTTTATCTTGATAAAATCTGGGTTGGGATTGTATTTGGGTCATCTGGGGTCAAAAACTAGTTCACTAGGTCAAATAATAGGAAAACCTTGTGTAGACAATAGAAATCACAGTTTTTATCCAATGTTTATGAAATTTGGTCAGAATGTTTATCTTGATGAAATCTTGGTTGGGATTGTATTTGGGTCATCTGGGGTCAAAAACTAGGTCACTAGGTCAAATAATAGAAAAACCTTGTGTAGACAATAGAGGTCACAGTTTTCATCCAATCTTTATGAAATTTGGTCAGAATGTTTATCTTGATGAAATCTGGGTTGGGATTGTATTTGGGTCATCTGGGGTCAAAAACTAGGTCACTAGGTCAAATAATAGAAAAACCTTGTGTAGACAATAGAGGTCACAGTTTTCATCCAATCTTTATGAAATTTGGTCAGAATGTTTATCTTGATGAAATCTGGGTTGGGATTGTATTTGGGTCATCTGGGGTCAAAAACTAGGTCACTAGGTCAAATAATAGAAAAACCTTGTGTAGACAATAGAGGTCACAGTTTTCATCCAATCTTTATGAAATTTGGTCAGAATGTTTATCTTGATGAAATCTGGGTTGGGATTGTATTTGGGTCATCTGGGGTCAAAAACTAGGTCACTAGGTCAAATAATAGAAAAACCTTGTGTAGACAATAGAGGTCACAGTTTTCATCCAATCTTTATGAAATTTGGTCAGAATGTTTATCTTGATGAAATCTGGGTTGGGATTGTATTTGGGTCATCTGGGGTCAAAAACTAGGTCACTAGGTCAAATAATAGAAAAACCTTGTGTAGACAATAGAGGTCACAGTTTTCATCCAATCTTTATGAAATTTGGTCAGAATGTTTATCTTGATGAAATCTGGGTTGGGATTGTATTTGGGTCATCTGGGGTCAAAAACTAGGTCACTAGGTCAAATAATAGAAAAACCTTGTGTAGACAATAGAGGTCACAGTTTTCATCCAATCTTTATGAAATTTGGTCAGAATGTTTATCTTGATGAAATCTGGGTTGGGATTGTATTTGGGTCATCTGGGGTCAAAAACTAGGTCACTAGGTCAAATAATAGAAAAACCTTGTGTAGACAATAGAGGTCACAGTTTTCATCCAATCTTTATGAAATTTGGTCAGAATGTTTATCTTGATGAAATCTGGGTTGGGATTGTATTTGGGTCATCTGGGGTCAAAAACTAGGTCACTAGGTCAAATAATAGAAAAACCTTGTGTAGACAATAGAGGTCACAGTTTTCATCCAATCTTTATGAAATTTGGTCAGAATGTTTATCTTGATGAAATCTGGGTTGGGATTGTATTTGGGTCATCTGGGGTCAAAAACTAGGTCACTAGGTCAAATTATAGAAAAACCTTGTGTAGACAATAGAGGTCACAGTTTTCATCCAATCTTTATGAAATTTGGTCAGAATGTTCATCTTGATAAAATCTGGGTTGGGATTGTATTTGGGTCATCTGGGGTCAAAAACTAGGTCACTAGGTCAAATAATAGAAAACCCTTGTGTAGACAAAAGAGGTCACAGTTTTCATCCAATCTTTATAAAATTTGGTCAGAATGTTTATCTTGATGAAATCTGGGTTGGGATTGTATTTAGGTCATCTGGGGTCAGAAACTAGACCACTAGGTCAAATCATAGAACATCCTTGTGTAGACAATAGAGGTCACAGTTTTCATCAATCTTAATAAAATATGGTCAGAATGTTTGTCTTGTTAAAATCTGGGTTGGAATCGAATTTGGGCCATCTAGGGTCAAAAACTAGGTCACTAGGTCAAAGTTTTTAAAAAACTTGTGTAGACAGTAGAGGTCACAGTTTTCATCCAATCTTAACAAAATTTGGCCAGAATGTTAATCTTGATGAAATCTGGGTCATCTGGGGTCAGAAACTAGGTCAAATCATAGAAAAACCTTGTGTAGACAATAGAAGTCGCAGTTTTTATCTGATCTTAATGAAATATGGTCAGAATGTTTATCTTGATAATATCTGATTTTGGATCGTATATGGGTCATCTGGGGTCAAAAATTAGGTCACCGGGCCAATTCTAGTAAAAGGTGAGCGATTCAGGGTCATCATGGCCCTCTTGTTTCTATTAGGGCCATAAGTGGTGGATATCCATAGTTTATAAATGACTAACTAACCAGAATGTTTGTGTGGAGCACATTTCTGCTGGCAATATTTGTCATTTTAACAGATGGCAGTTTTAATATTGTATTAACACATTATAAAAGATAAAGATTGTGCAAATATGCATAATTAAGCTCTCAGTAGTGTAAAATATCGTCACAACAAACAAGAAAATAATTTGGATCACAGTAGAAAATGTGCATAAAAATATGTTGTATTTGCTGCTTGTAAACTGAAATTGTTTCAATGCACACAAATTTCAACTGTTAACTGTATTATTTAGTTATTTCTGCTGCTGCTGTTGTTTTATATAAATACTTATAAATATTGTGGATTATGTTGCAGATCTTCGATGGGGGCCACACGTTTCTGTTTGACATCCTGCGTCTGGGAGTGCATGCCTTTAAAGAGGGGCTGGCTTCAATACTGGAGGATGAAAACATACTCAAGGTGCGAGAATAGACTAGACAGCACAGAGAAGGGTTAGCTGCGTTCTGGGATAACTAGGCTTAATGCATGTGCGTGAAGTGTCGTCCCAGATTAGTTTGTGCAATTGTAAATGATTGTGTTAAGCTACAATATTGGATAATAAGGGATTAAATTGGAGTTCTAATGATATCATGGCCATGAAGTGCAGATCTGCTAGACATGACACAATTTGCATGCTCAGTGATCCACACATCCTTGAGTTGTTTGCCCTTTAATGTAGCCATGGGCATTGCTGCCTCGTCTGTTACAAAGCAGTGTGCTGTTATTTTTCTTCATATATATAAAGCTCTTATCTCCATATATTGCATATGTGTGTTTTTATGCCCCTTTTAGGGTGGCTTATAGCAGTTGAACTGTCCGTCAGTCTGTCCATCTGTCTGTCCGTCCGTCCGTCCGAAAACTTTAACATTGGTCATTACTTTTGCAATATTGAAGATAGCAACTTCATGTTTGGCATGCATGTGTATCTCATGGAGCTGCACATTTTGAGTGGTGAAAGGTCAAGGTCATCCTTCAAGGTCAAAGGTAAAAAAATAATCAAAGCGGCGCAGTAGGGGGCATTGTGTTTCTGACAAACACATCTCTTGTTTTTTTGTTTTTTTTTAAGATTCATCTTTTGCCCATGATATACTTAAATAATTTGATGTTGTACATGTTTGACATTTATGTTCAGAACCGACTCCATAAGCACAATAGTCTTGCAGTCTTCGAAATAAACTTTTTAAAATTACTTGCCAGTCCGGCATGTTTTTTTTTATAGAAATTGTACTTGTTTCAAACAATTTTACTTTCACTAACCTTTTAACCCCAAAAATTGACAAACAAGAACAATTAAGCATTTTGTTCCGAAAAACATTTGTTGCTCCATGCAGCATTCATTGATATTTCACAGTTAAATCTCTACTGTAAAGAAAGGTCAACTTTTTGACATTATTTAATTTTCAATTGCAGTTTCTTTAATACGTTTTTAAGGCGGTTCTAAGGAGGTTTATCAAGTTTAGCATCATCAGAATATCTTAAGAATTGCAAGACTTTGTTGTCGTTTGTTGGAATTGACCAAAACCAGAAGTCACTTGATTGAATAACTAGATTCATTTGGAACAAAGCGAAAGCCGATGGGAATTGAATGCTATTGTTCTTACAGTAATGTGCATTCGTCAAATAGCAGGTGCTCAAAGTTAAGGTGAAAAACCAATCAAATTTGACATTGTTAACATTTCTGGCGGCATAATGATAAAATACAAAGATTAAACAGATTGGTCAAATCTGTAGAACGGTTGACAAGTCCATAAATCAGTGATTTAAACTAAACAATTTGAGTGGCGCTCTGGGAAAACAGGGCTTTATGCATTTGCCAAAAAGTGTCATCCCTGATTAGCCTGTGCAGTCTGCACAGGCTAATCAGGGACAGCACTTTCCGCTTTTATGGAATTTTTCATTTAAAGGAAGTCTTTTCATAGAAAAAATCCTTTTTATGCCCTCTTTTTTAAAAAAAAGGGGGCATATTGGTTTTGGCCTGTCTGTCATTCTGTCTGTCTGTCCGAAACTTAAACCAATATTAAAGTTTTGTCATAACTTTTGCAATATTGAAGATAGCAGCTTCATATTTGGCATGTATGTGTAACTCATGGAGCTGCACATTTTATGTGGTGAGGGTTGAAAGGTCAAGGTCATCCTTCAAGGTCAAAGGTTAAAAAAAAATCAAAGCGGCGCATTAGGGGGCATTGTGTTTCTGACAAACACATCTCTTGTTAGGTGTAAAGTGTCATCCCTGTGCGGACTGCACAGACTAATCTAGGACGACACTTTACACAAATGTGTTCCCAGACTGAGGCTTATTTGTTGATAGAATAGTTTTCTGTCTTCAGGTCCTACATGACTCTCGGATGGCGTCAGACATTCTACACCATCAGTACAGCGTGGATCTTGTTAACGTGTTTGACACCCAGGTGAGTGTGCAGGTTTTTTTTGGCCCGATTTTATAGCCGAAAAACGGCTATATTCCTTATCCCAAAAAGTTTACTTTTTTCCCAAAATGTGCCAAAAAAGATCCCAATTAAAAAAAAAAAATTTTTTTTAGAAAGAAGTGTCTTAAGCATATTTTATCTCAATTTTAATTCAATAACATCTCACAAAGTTTATAATAATGCATATAATGATTTGTATGATTTTGTTCTTTTAATTTGAATGATTATAAAGAGTTATATCAAATTAGTATTTCGCCAATCAGTGGACTTTTCGTGCGAAAAAAGAAGGCTTCTGATTTTTTTTCCCAATTTCTTCAAAAATGCCGCTAAAATTCCCAATTCCAAAGCCATGGGCTATCTTCCCAAAAGGTGGGGAAAAACCCTGGACTGTGGAATGTAGCCTTGCAAAGGTTAACATCCATTAATGGTGATTTAAGTAGACACCTAGTTAAGTGTGTAGTGTAGCCCATGTAATATCAACTGATAAAAAAAGAAGAATTAAACATGCATTTAAAGGATCATGTTGATAAAAAATAATGAATTTAAACGGGCATTTAAAGGATCTTGTATTTAATGTTTTTGACAGGAGGTTAAAATGAAAATTTAGGAGTTCCATACTGGATGAAAATGATGTTGGTTTATGCATATTTGTTAAAAGTTCTGTGAAAAGTCTTTTGTGGAAATAAATACAGCACTTCTAAAGAGGAAATGAGTAACGTTACAAGCCTTGGCAAAAAGGAGTAACACAGAAATATAAAAAGAATATAATTAAACTCTTGGGAAACGGCCAAAATGATAAACTAATCAATATCCTAATTTATCAGTAAATTTTCTATAACTGGTGCATGAATGTAATCTGTCATTAAGTTTGTTACTACTACAATTATAGTTTTTATACAGTATATTTGTAAATTCAATTAATAGTTTTTAGAGCTTATGTTACTTGAAAATATCACAGAGTGATAATAAAACTGACATTATTGCACCTTTTAAATTCACATAATTATTTGCAGAAAGGATACAATTTTCAGAAGTTCTTTGCGATAAATATGCACTAAATGCCTATTGATTTATTGTCATAATTAATAACCCGTCAGTGCTTTAACTGAAGTTTTTTACATATTTGTTATTTTGGGGCGATTTCCTTCACCTTTTGCCTGGTAATTTATTGGAAAATTGGTATGCAGACATTCTGAAATATTTTTCCATACGCACAGTTAATAGGATTAAAGCATATCCTTATGATTTTATTTGCGTATTTATGCCTTAACACCCGTTATATAGAGCACTGTAAATATAAAGAATTGTGAAGCCTATATTAGCACAATTTTGTCTTTCATTTTGAAAGTGTTATTTGCATTATGTTGCGGCTAAGCTATGTTTTTAACGTTTATGTAGACGTGTAGGAATTTATTGGTCTTACTTGGGGCGTACCTAGCTAGCAGGGTTGTTATTAGGAGGCGGCCGGTGGCCGATTTGACCGCCTCAAATGTTATTTAGACCCGCTCAAATTCGGAAAGAAAATGAAAAAAAAATGACAAATTTTCACGACAATGACGAGATATTAAGTATTCGTTTATAGACTAACTGTCTGAAACGGAAGTAAACAACCTTGAATATATGTTAACTGCTTTCTTATTAGTCGTATCGATATAATTTTCCAATCGCTGAGCGGGTAACGGGAGTGTACAACTTTGATTCAAGGTCACAAACTGTGACAAAGTCAAAAATTGAATATGTCCAAAAAAAGAAAAATATACAACTTTTTCGTTTGTGTTTCGAGTAAGAACGATAGTTCGCTGTTGAAGATATTCTGTTCCAGTTTGGTTAACGTTTATCATTTACTGGCACCTCCGGATAAATGCACTTTCCTGTTACATTTTGTTTTTTATTTGATTTTCGACAAATTTCTTCGATGTCTTGTTCTGATGTTTGTTTTCTCCGCGGAGTTTTGAACCTCCGAACGGTAAGTGGATTTTTTTGTATTCACATTTTACAGGAGGGTGAGTCTTTCATTAGGATAATTGAAACTCCCGAGCCCCAAACTCTCCTGATTTTTTCATGATTAAGGTCGGCCTTGGCCTAGGCACAATGCCTTACATGCTAAATATATTGAATTGGCACTGCAATGTTAAGCTATGTCCAAATTTGTATTGGAAAAAAATGACCCAAAGAAGCTTCCCCTGCAAAATATTTTAATCCTAAGATTGCCTAAGCTGGGGCAAGAATGCCCGATTTTTTTTTTCATAAAAAAGTAATCAACGTTAAATACAATTTATTTTCAAGTCAACAGGCACATAATCTTTATAAACTGAATTATTTAATAAAAAGACAGTCATGAAACACACAGTGCTGCCAGTGCAGGATGCTCATCTGAACCCATACATATGCAGACATCTGAACCCATACATATGCAGACATCTGAACTCATACATATGCAGACATCTGAACCCATACATATGCAGACATCTGAACCCATACATATGCAGACATCTGAACCCATACATATGCAGACATCTGAACCCATACATATGCAGACATCTGAACCCATACATATGCAGACATCTGAACCCNTTTCTGACCCGGCCCCACCCCAACCCCCATAACTTTTGACCCAGGGGTCAGATCAAAATTCCAAATAGTGCAGGGTCGCACATATGCTCATAGCTACCATGTGTGTAAGTTTCAAGGTTCTAGTGCTAATAGTGTAGGAGGAGATATTGGCCAGGACGGACGGACAGACAGACGGACCGCCGGACGGCGGAGATCACCACAATATCCCCACCTTTTTTCAAAAAGTGTGGGGATAAAAATGCATAAAAGCGGAAAGTTTTGTCCCTGATTAGCCTGTGGACTGCACATCCATTAAGGACGGTTTTCTCAGAGCGCGGTTCAAATATTGTGATGTGTTTAACAGGTAGCGGACGTGTTTGTGTATCGGCTGCACCACAACAACGACTGGCCTCGTCACACAGCCGGCCTGGCCAGCTGCCTCATGCAGTACCTAGACCTACCCATGGAGGACATCAACTGCACCGTGGTGCGCCAACACTGTAGAGAGGTACGCAAACGCAGGCGTGGTGATGGCATTTAGGATATTTATCTCCTTAATTTACCAGGGCCTGATTGACTGAATCTTAATGAAATTTCGTAGGAATAATTATCTTTACAGTGTCAAGGCGGCGTTCGAACCTGTGTCATGTGCATCATATCCAGTCTTCAAGAACCTTGTTACCGCTCTTAACGCCACATCTATTACTCGCTCGTGATGTAATTTGGTTGGACTGTTAATCTATGTATTTTCTAGGCTGAGTTCGAATCTGGATCACCTGCATCTAAAAACTAGGTCACCAGGTCAAAATCTTTAAAAAAAAACTTGATACCATTTTAGAGGCCACATCTCTGACTCAATCTTTATGAAACTTGGTTGGGGTGTTTTTCTTGGCCATATATAGGCTGACTTGAATGTGGGTCACTTGCATAAAAAACTAGGTGATCGATAAAATATTGTCAAAATCTAGTTACCACTCTAGAGGCCACATTAATGACTCCATCTTGATGAAACATGATGAAAATATTTATGATTAATATTCCAAAAACTAGGTCACAAGGTCAAATCTTAGAAAAACCTTGTTACCACTAAAGAGGCCACAATTATGACTGACTCTTGATGAAATGTAGTCAGAATGTGTAACTTGACAATATATAGGCCAAGTTGAAATCTGGGTCACATGCTACCAAAAACTAGGTCACTAGGTCAAATCTTAGAACACATTCTTACCGATCTAGAGACCTCATTGATGACTCAATCTTAATGAAACTTGGCCAGTTTGTGTATCTTGACAATATCTAGGCTAAGTTTGAATCTTGGTCAGGTGTGTCCTTACAATAAGTTACCAGATAAATCTTAGAAGAGCTTAGTTAAAATAAGACTTAGATTTTTCTCCTTCTTAAGAATTTTGACTACTGTTGATCTTACTGTTGTCAGTTTGATGAGGAGGTGTGGCTCCAGCGCCCCCCTCAGCGTCACGTGGTGGAGGCAGCAGTGAGGAACGTCAAGCACCTGCCTAGCCTGCGCACAGAGCTCATGGAGAGGATGCTGGAACAGTATGTGGCGGGCGTCAACATCTACCTCATGCATGTACGGGACTCCACTGATAGTGATGCACTTAAATACCAGGTGAGGAGCTTGGATTGATGTTGGTGCAGTGTCTTGCTATCTGAGGCAATATTTTTTAACTCAGCAAATTATCACCTTCTTATGGTTTTAGCTCACTTGAGCAAAATGTGCTCATGGTGAGCTTTCCTGATCACCTTTTGTCTGTAGTTCATCGTCAACATTGACCTTGTTAACACGTTTATTGTCCAATCTTAATGAAACTTGGTCAGAACATTTGTCCAAATAAAATCTTTGCCCAGTTTGAAACTGGGTCATGTGGGTTAAAAAACTGGGTCACTAGGTCAAATAATAGAAAGAGCTTGTTAACACTCTAGAAGTGACATTTTTAGTCAACTCTTTGTGAATCTAGGTAAAAAAAATTGCTCTAATAATATCTGGGTAAAGTTTGAAAATGGTTCCGTTGTGTTGAAAAACATGGCTGCTTGGGGACAGGGCAGTTTCCGTATATGGTGATAGTGGATCTTTGTTAACACTCAAGAAGTCATTTTTTTGTCCAGTCTATATGAAACTCGGTCAGAACATTTGTTGTTGTGAAGTATCGGCGGAGTTTTAAAATTGTTCTGGTCCATTGAAAAACATGGCTGCCAGGGACGGGGCAGTTATCCATAAATGGCTATATTGAAACCGTTTTAACGCTCTAGAAGTCAGATATTTTGTCCAATCTTCATGAAACTTGGTCAGAAGATTTGTTTTTATGATATCTCAGCTGAGTTCAAAATTGTTCCGGTTTTAGTGATATTGAATACCTCAAATAAAATATTCCCATTACTTCAGATTATTTTACTGTTAAATTATTATTGTTTGTGGGATATTCATTTTTGTTGATTTTGTGGGTTGACCTATCCACTAAATTGTTATCCTAATGAATACTTTCTAAAAAGGGCTCTGAGCCTATTTTCTTAACCCTTTGCATGCTGGGAAATTTGTCGTCTGCTAAAATGTCGTCTGCTGAATTTCTAAAATGAGCATTTTCTTCGAATTTTTTTTTTCAAAAATACTATCAGAATAGCAAACAGTTTGGATCCTGATGATTCTGTGGCGTCTCATCTGGATCCAAACTGTTTGCAAAGGCCTTCAAAATCCGGTTCCAGCGCTCAAAGGGTTAATGGTGGAAAACCTGGAGGTTTCTATTTAGAATGACAATTAAGTTATTTGGTTTCTTTTGGTTTTGAGAAAGTCTTCAGAAATTCTTGATTATATATCAATCATTAAAATCAAGCATATACTCATTGACGTGGGAAGCATGGTTGATTTCATTTGAAAGTAATTTTAAAGTCATTTTCAAATGTTCACATGATTTTGTGGACAACTGCTAAAGCTAGTACTGCATACAATTTATAGAGTTTCTGTTAAAATGTGTTATAGAACTGATTGTTTACCTTTTTATGTCTTCAACCTTAGAAGAAATTAGTTATGTACTAGAGTTTCAAAATATCTTTCAATATTACTGCTTGCTTTTTTAAAGAAAAAAATCAGTATTTATTTTTTAAGTTCAAATAAAAATATATCGAAGTGGGATTAAAAATTCTCAATATTGAATTATTTTTAGATGCATTAAATGTTTGTTGGGTAAAACGGTTCACCCACGAAAAAGACTCATTTATAATTAAATGATATGTTTTATACTTACACCCCATGAAGGAAACAATGTTTTCAAAGGCAATATGAATAAAGCAGATGTTAAAAAACTCAAAATTCTGTCAATATTTTTGCAACAGATTCTTGAAGCCTGTTCTAAAACAGCATATTACAAAATCGTATATACAATGTAACAATCAAATGTTCTATTTTAAAGAATGGCATTACAGATGTATAAAATGTGTAGACCATATTAACAATTTTCGAAATAAAACATTTTATTCCTTTGAAAAACTTCAAGAATTATATAATATTAACACAAATAATGTTTTAAACTTTTACTTTTTCATAAAGAACATCACAGAAGAATGGAAACAATTTATTTCACCCGTACATATATATGGTATACACAGGAATACTTTGTTGAACAGTTAAAACTAAAATATGCAAAATAGTTTACAAACATCTTTTAAAGCCCCATTAACACTCAAAACTAACGAATATTTCGTAAAATATTTCATAAAATAAAGTTAACCCATTATTCAGTCTTTGTTATAGCAATAGCCAAAATTTCAACACTAGATGTGGTCTGGTAACATAGATTTAACAAGATACAAAATGCTCTTTTTATGCCCCCTTTTTCGAAGAAGAGGGGATAGCAAGTTGATATTTGGCATGCATGTGTATCTCATGGAGCTGCACATTTTGAGTGGTGAAAGGTCAAGGTCATTCTTTAAGGTCAAAGGTAAAAAAAAAATCAAAGCGGCGCAGTTGGGAGCATTGTGTTTCTGACAAACACATCTCTTGTTTGTAAGTGATTTTACAGAAATGAAACCAGTAAAACAACAAGAACTGGTTCATTTGACCTTTTTTTTGAAACTGTTGACTAAACAGAAGCTTTCTTTGCCCAATTTTCAAACTTTGGCAGAACATTTGTTGCAAAGCAGATCAGATCAATACATTTTCTTTGGGTCTCAGTTGAACGCACTTATCCTTTGGCCCTCTTGTTATGGAACAGTTTTGATGTGTCAAATTGAAGTGTGAATGTAAATAATAATCAATGCATATTTTATGATATTGTATTGCATCTTTATTTTCACAAAAATTAAGCTAGGGGTAATTTAAAGCCTTGTTTTGGAATCAACAGGAATCCCTCCCTGTGTAATGGGAATTGCAATGCCATGGTATTGTTTGTTCAAAATGAGTGTGACAACGTCAGTTCATCTGGAGGAAATTAGAAAAAGAATCACCCAGCTCANTTTGATTTTTTTTCAAAGAATACTATCAGAATAGCAAACAGTTTGGATCCTGATGAGACGCCACGTTCTGTGGCGTCTCATCTGGATCCAAACTGTTTGCAAAGGCCTTCAAAATCCGGTTCCAGCGCTCAAAGGGTTAATGGTGGAAAACCTGGAGGTTTCTATTTAGAATGACAATTAAGTTATTTGGTTTCTTTTGGTTTTGAGAAAGTCTTCAGAAATTCTTGATTATATATCAATCATTAAAATCAAGCATATACTCATTGACGTGGGAAGCATAGTTGATTTCATTTGAAAGTAATTTTAAAGTCATTTTCAAATGTTCACATGATTTTGTGGACAACTGCTAAAGCTAGTACTGCATACAATTTATAGAGTTTCTGTTAAAATGTGTTATAGAACTGATTGTTTACCTTTTTATGTCTTCAACCTTAGAAGAAATTAGTTATGTACTAGAGTTTCAAAATATCTTTCAATATTACTGCTTGCTTTTTTTAAGAAAAAAATCAGTATTTATTTTTTAAGTTCAAATAAAAATATATCGAAGTGGGATTAAAAATTCTCAATATTGAATTATTTTTAGATGCATTAAATGTTTGTTGGGTAAAACGGTTCACCCACGAAAAAGACTCATTTATAATTAAATGATATGTTTTATACTTACACCCCATGAAGGAAACAATGTTTTCAAAGGCAATATGAATAAAGCAGATGTTAAAAAACTCAAAATTCTGTCAATATTTTTGCAACAGATTCTTGAAGCCTGTTCTAAAACAGCATATTACAAAATCGTATATACAATGTAACAATCAAATGTTCTATTTTAAAGAATGGCATTACAGATGTATAAAATGTGTAGACCATATTAACAATTTTCGAAATAAAACATTTTATTCCTTTGAAAAACTTCAAGAATTATATAATATTAACACAAATAATGTTTTAAACTTTTACTTTTTCATAAAGAACATCACAGAAGAATGGAAACAATTTATTTCACCCGTACATATATATGGTATACACAGGAATACTTTGTTGAACAGTTAAAACTAAAATATGCAAAATAGTTTACAAACATCTTTTAAAGCCCCATTAACACTCAAAACTAACGAATATTTCGTAAAATATTTCATAAAATAAAGTTAACCCATTATTCAGTCTTTGTTATAGCAATAGCCAAAATTTCAACACTAGATGTGGTCTGGTAACATAGATTTAACAAGATACAAAATGCTCTTTTTATGCCCCCTTTTTCGAAGAAGAGGGGATAGCAAGTTGATATTTGGCATGCATGTGTATCTCATGGAGCTGCACATTTTGAGTGGTGAAAGGTCAAGGTCATTCTTTAAGGTCAAAGGTAAAAAAAAAATCAAAGCGGCGCAGTTGGGAGCATTGTGTTTCTGACAAACACATCTCTTGTTTGTAAGTGATTTTACAGAAATGAAACCAGTAAAACAACAAGAACTGGTTCATTTGACCTTTTTTTTGAAACTGTTGACTAAACAGAAGCTTTCTTTGCCCAATTTTCAAACTTTGGCAGAACATTTGTTGCAAAGCAGATCAGATCAATACATTTTCTTTGGGTCTCAGTTGAACGCACTTATCCTTTGGCCCTCTTGTTATGGAACAGTTTTGATGTGTCAAATTGAAGTGTGAATGTAAATAATAATCAATGCATATTTTATGATATTGTATTGCATCTTTATTTTCACAAAAATTAAGCTAGGGGTAATTTAAAGCCTTGTTTTGGAATCAACAGGAATCCCTCCCTGTGTAATGGGAATTGCAATGCCATGGTATTGTTTGTTCAAAATGAGTGTGACAACATCAGTTCATCTGGAGGAAATTAGAAAAAGAATCACCCAGCTCAACTTTAGTTCACTAAGTTGGTTTAGGTTTAGTAACATTCTTCATAAACCATTGTCAATATCAGTAATAATTTTTCATTTTTAACCAATGGGTTTTTTTCAAGTGCATATGTGCTGAAACAATGAGCTTTTTCCAAAAACAATGAGCTTTTTTGGTTTTCAAATTATTAATAAAAAAACTTGAAACATCTACGATTTTTTAATGATTCATAAACATTTTAATTTCTAAAAGTAACTGTTATAACTAAAAACACATAACATCTTTCTACAATTTATTTCTCTGATCTGTTGCAGTCAATGTCTCACCTGCTGCCGTTTGCGTTTCAAAACATCCGTAGTTTCATGCGGTACCGCCCGGTCGGGATGATCCGGCCCGTTGAGAAGGACAAAAACGGTTTCCAGGACAACTTCTCCAGCATCATCCAGCCCAACGTGAACTTCTCTCATGACTCCTTGTGGCATGCCGGACCCAGAAAAACTGGTAGGGAACCAAATGCGTGTGCATTAAGTGCGCACAGGCTGATCAGGGACAACACTTTCTGTCAAGACTGGATTTTCATTTAGAAGAGACTTACTTGAAATAAAAAATTCTATAAAAGCAGAAAGTGTCATACCTGATTAGCCTGTGCAGATTGCACAGGCTAATCTGGGACAACACTTTACGCTCATGCATTTAGCCCGGTCTTCTGAGAACGCGACTCATTTGTATAGTTCTTATAGTTTATTATTTCAACTCTTAATGCAGAAATATTTATGATAGGTGGTTTCCACATTAAACTTAATTCAGAGATTTATAAGAATATAAAAGGAAACATTATTATTATTATTATTATTCATTTATAAGAATATAAAAGGAAACATTATTATTATTATTATTATTATTCACCATTTTATACAATAAATGTCTCTTAGTACTACATTTTCACTAAATGAAGGAAAAAATTATTGATCATTGAAAATATGACTAGCCATACATTATCGATATGTTCTCAAGATCATAATCGTATGGCCTCATACCAGTCAAAATTATTTCCCTTTGTCAATACAGATTAATTTACTTCCAGTTTTATCATGAGAAAACAGGTCTTATGCCATATACGACACAGCCTAGCTTCAGACCAACCTGCACAGTCTGATCAGAAGCTACCCTTTCTGCTATAAAGCCATGCACAATTTTGTGGTCTCATTAGCAGATGGGGTAGCTCCTGACCAGACTGTGTGAATGTGCAAGCTGGTACCCTGGCTGCATAAGGCATAAGGTGTGAATGTGCAGGCTGGTACCCTGGCTGCATAAGGCATAAGGTGTGAATGTGCAGGCTAGTACCCTGGCTGCATAAGGCATAAGGTGTGAATGTGCAGGCTGGTACCCTGGCTGCATAAGGCATAAGTGACCAGACTGTGTGAATGTGCAGGCTGGTACCCTGGCTGCATAAGGCATAAGACCCATTTTCATGACATGGCTCATCTCCTAACACTAAATGACAAAATACTGGCTCTGCATTTCAGGAAAGTCAAGTGAAAAAGCAACAGAGGAAAGATCACATACCGCTAGCTCACAGGAAAGATCACATATCACTAGCTCAAAGGAAAGATCACATATCACAAGCTCACAGACCCATAATGCTTTCCTCCCTTCCAAGCCCGCAACCAAGTCAGTGAGGACAGACACTGAGGCATCACGTCCTTCTGAAACTTCCGTGTCCTTTCGTCAGAGTAATGGTTTCCAGTCATCTTCACCAGACAGTGATCCATCTGCAATGGGACAAGATGTACCAATCATTGCCTCCCGAAAGAATCTCAGACAGCCGGATGATGCAGTACAGCTTGCTCTAAGAGAGGCGGGATGTGTGGTCAGCTCTGGGGTGGAGGGTTGTAATGGAGAAACAAGGGCTACAAGTGGGAGCCTCAGTGAAGGTGAGGTACAACCGGTATGGCAGCAGACCCTGGATGTGACTGATACACCCAGCCAGATGGGCGGTGGCTACATGCGGGAGTTGGTGTACCAGCAGGATCCCCGGGGGTACGAGTCCACTGTCAGTCTTGACAAGTTTTCACTGACACCAGCTGGAAAAACTGAGTCGGGACAAAGGAGAAAAAAGTCTGGGTTCAGTGTGAGTCCTGAAATGTTGCCTCGGGGTCAGGTCAGAGGTCACATGCAAGGTCACATGTCTGATGAGGTCAGAGATCAAATGCGAGGTCGCATGAACTATCAGGGAGTCCTGCAAGAGAAGAGGTTCTTGGGGATGAACAAACGGGACATTTTAGGCTCAAATAGTCATGCAGAAACAAACAGAAATAAGGACAATGGCGGTTTTGAAGTCCCTGTACATACACATTATGACAGGCTGGTACATCAGTCTCAGGCTGAAGAAGTTGGGCTCATAGAAGGCAGGAAAACACGGTCTTTTGGAGAATCAGATATGTCATATCAAGATGAGAGGTTGACGGCTGACACTGGTCATCCCGAGGTCATTGATCGACCGAGGGGTCGCAGGTCACTTCCTGTTCCATCTCAGGATGTCAGTAGACGTCAGCGTCTGATAGAGATGCTTCAACAGCAGTCTACTTAGTGCTGAAATGTTGACTGTCACCATTATGCCTTCAAAACTATTGCAATATCGGATCTCAAGAGTTGAACTTGAAACATGGACA
>VMBQ01008676.1:0-14248 GCA_007657795.1 Dreissena rostriformis
CGTAAAATATAAAGAATATGGAAATACTTACACTCCGCCTTTAACTGACATGTATACAGTAGCGCGGCCGATGTATGAACCGCAGACGTTGCGTTAGTCGATTGAACAGTGTGCAAATGATTATTTTTGTATTTTTTGTAAACAAAATAGTTCCGGTATAACAATGACAATTACCGGTGATTTTCACTGTTAATTTTCACTGTTTGAAACAGTGAATTATCAGTTTTAATTCACTGATATTTTTCTTTAAACCACAGGAAAGCATGAAATAAAACCTCATTAGCAATTATTAAATTTACAGTTTGTTTTATAAGTTTTATTTAAAGTGACTCATGTTTATAATAATTTCCAGATTCTGTGAATGCATTTCCGGAAAGCCCTCGTATGAAAACATTTAAACATTTTTAAATATCCTACCATGCTTTCTGTACGGTCAACTCCAGCGAGGAATATTATATAAGAGGACAGCGGAGCAATACTGAGGTTGAGTAAGAGGACTGACCGTTCACTCTTCAGATACCTTTGGAACAAACCGCACCTTTACAGTATAGTCAAATGACATAGAGGACAAACTACTCAGTACATATTTTCGTAACACATACATAGTATAGTCAAATAACATAGAGGGCAAACTACTTAGTAGATATTTGCTTAACACAAACACATTTATCGTCAAATAACACAAATTCCAGACTACTCAGTACATTATTTTCGTAACGCATACATAATATAGTTCAATAACAAAGATGGCAAACTACTCAATACATATCCGCCGTAACACATACCCAGTATCGTCAAATTGTAAAGATCACGGACTACTCAATCCATATTTACGTAACACATACACAGTTAAGTAAAAAATGTGAAAGGCAAATATGTGTTAAACAAGTGAATGTTTACACATGTAAGTTATTTAACTCTGTGTGAATGCATAGAGATATGAAGCAACATGGTCACGAACTTTTCTCAAGACCCTGTTTTGCCGTAAAAATAGAAAGCAAGAAGAAGACCAGAACTTTAAAATAAAATCTGTAAATATACACAGTACGTATTTTCTCGTATGTAATACTATGATGATAAGATAAATAAATATTAAACGCACCTCCAGAGGCATACGTGTATCAGGATTGTTATCAGTAAACACAACATAGAAAGTCCGATGCCGAAAATCGAGACAACTCGAAGAGGAATGGACTCCTAGCCAGCCTTAACATTAAAATAAAAATATTTATATACCAATATTAAACGCACTATCACATGTTAAGGGGTATAACATCACCTTTTAACAAAGGAATGTATTCAACAAAACTCTTGACTTATTTTATATAATAATGTAAATGTGAAATATAGAAAACTTGATCAAACGATAAGCCATGTTCTTAAATGTGTACTGTATATTGACGTTGCGTTAAAAAGTTTCAAAACTTTCGCACATAAAACATGGTGTTATATAAATTGTTAGCCAACTTGCCATATACTTTGACTTTACCCGGACATACGCGTTCAATAACACACTCATGTTAAGTCAACACAACACGTTCTTATATTGACTTATTTTCAACGCTGTACCCGAAAGAAAAAATATAAGCAATTACTTACTTCAACAAATGTACTCATAAGCACAGCAAAGTTTGTTAGATGGTCGCATTCACAGACTGTGAATGAATTGTTGGATTCTCGAACAGTACATCCGTAACTTGCCCACTTACCCGTAACGTTGACACTGGAATGATACCGTTGTCGAACGCTTAGTAAGGTGGTGCTATCAGTAGTTGGCACTGTTACAGTAGCGGTGGTGCTATCAGTAGTTGGCACTGTAACAGTGGATGTGGTGCTATCAGTAGTTTGCACTGTAACAGTGGAGGTGGTGCTATCAGTAGTTTGCACTGTTACAGTAAAGGTGGTGCTATCAGTAGTTGGCACTGTGACAGTAGAGGTGGTGTTATCAGTAGTTGGCTCTGTTACAGCAGAGGTGGTGCTATCAGTAGTTGGCACTGTTACAGTAAAGGTGATGCTATCAGTAGTTGGCACTTGCACAGTGGAGGTGGTGCTATCAGTAGTTGGCACTGTAACAGTGGAGGTGGTGCTATCAGTAGTCGGCACTGTTACAGAAGAGGTGGTGTTATCAGTAGTTGGAACTGTTACTGTAGAGGTGATGCTATCAGTAGTTGGCACTGTAACTGTAGAGGTGGTGCTATCAGTAGTTGGCACTGTTACAGTGGAGGTGGTTCTATCAGTAGTTGGCACAGTTACAGTAGAGGTGGTGCTATCAGTATTTGGCACAGTTACAGTTGAGGTGGTGCTATCAGTAGTTGGCACTGTTATAATGGAGGTGGTGCTCTCAGTAGTTTTCACTGTTACAGGAGAGGTGGTGCTATCAGTAGTTTGCACTGTCACAGTAGAGGTGGTGCTATCAGTAGTTGGCACTGTTACAGTAGAGGTGGTGCTATCAGTAGTTGGCACCGTCACAGTAGAGGTGGTGTAATCAGTAGTTGGCACTGTTACAGTGGAGGTGGTGCTATCAGTAGTCGGCACTGTTACAGTGGAGGTGGTACTCTCAGTAGTCGGGACTGTTGATGTGGTGATAGTGCTGTCATTTGTTAACAGTAGCTTTCTTCTGGGCAATTGTGTCGACCAATCTCGTAAAATGTCTCGATCTGAAAAAGTGTATTATAATTATTTGATGGACAGTCCATGTTTTAGCACAAAATTATTGTGTCGCTATAGAGTTTTTTTCCTGCGTTCATATTATTACAATAATTATGTATAAATTGTCCGTCTATTAAAGTAAAATATGTGTCTATGAGACCTTCATCGGCACGCGCACATATCGAAACGTTTTGTAATATATCTGTCGACGCAAAACGGTTTATTTATTCATGGAATACACCGCAAAGGACATATGGATTATTAATGTTCATTATTTTTGATGGTTTTCTTTTGTAAAACATTTTATACGATTTTATTTCTTAAGTAAGCGTCCAAAATGCTTTACCGTTTGTCGTGTTTAATTTCTCTGTTTCGGCGTAGTTGACTTAGATCACTTTTATCTAGACGTTTCGGTTTTTTTGCAGCGGGTAAATTATATGACAATATAAATAAGCGCATTTTATTATTTTAAGGAATACTAACTTAGGCATGTTTTGATGTATATCTATATGAGTAAGTATTGCTTATTTTAAAGGATTAAAATGTGATTATGTATTTCGTGTAATTGACCTCAGGAAATGTCTTAAGATCGGTAGAACTAAAGGATGGCATTGCAAGAAAAACAAGACATAGAAAGTGATTGAAAAAAAGCATTTATTAAAAAAAAAAAAACAAAAAATAAACAATACATTGTACGAACATTACAATCTGTAATGTACAATGAAGAAGTAAGTTGTCTATCTAAAACCTAATCTCACCAAGACCAAGACGGATGATGGGGAAAAATACAAATGTTAGTTAAACATTTAATTAATACATACAAAAAACAATGGAAGTGATTTATTCAAATATCCTGTCCATTTTAAATAAGTTTTTTTAAATTGTGGACTTAAACGCTATATAAAATGACCGTTAGTACAAACATAAATATAAATTGTACAGTGTTGTTTTTTTTCATTACAAATCTACTATAACATACTTGCCTTCGACTGCTGTGCACATTCCCAGTTACATCGCAATTACGAAGCAAATAATCAGATGAGTACCCATTCTGGAAGCAAAATTTACACTGCATCGTAAATTTACAGGACACAATGTGTTAATGTAATAAATAAATAATGCTCGGTTTTTATTGTTATAATACTGATGTAAAACAACACTAAGACATTTTTTTCATGCAATACAGAGGTAAAGCATGATGTTAATCTTGTCATTTATTTGAACTTGACGGAAAAACGGCTGGGTGAACAAAGGAAGGGATTGACAGACAGACACAAATCAAACAAATAACCAAATCTATACACCATTTGTCATCGTCATATCGTATGTTATTGTTGAGTTATTACAATATTCTTTTGTGTTATATTTGTATAAACAGTTGCATTACCTTTTACTTATGGTGAAAAACGAAAAGTCTCTCATTATTTTTCTTTATCCATGCTACAAGTTTTGTCCGTGTATCTCCTGCAAATCTTTAGAAATCGCAGGATCGAATTGAATTATACATACATCGGTAGTTATTTCATTGTTTGCGTACATATATACAGACGGACGGATAATCTTACAAAGGGATTGAGAAACATATTTAAAGAAGACCTATTGTTGAATGTGTATACCAACTTGTGTGATAGACAGACAGACAGACAGACAGAAAGAAAGAAAGAAAGAAAGAAAGAAAGAAAGAAAGAAAGAAAGAAAGAAAGAAAGAAAGAAAGACAGACAGACAGACAGACAGACAGACAGACAGAGGGAGTGAGGGATACATTAAACCTATAGCTCAATGTGTATACAAAGTTTCACGATAATATCGATTATCCTTTTTTAATAATTTCAATAATAGTTTTCTTCTACCTCCAGTAACAGCGAACTGACCTGTGCCGTCTTGTGAAAAAGAGTCGCGCATAAGCCTCACATTGCCGTGTTCAATACACCAAGTTTCAATCAAGTATGTTTCGTACATTTTGAAACATCATACGAACAAGTTTTGCGGACGATCGTGATGATAGACAGACGACGGACGAACAGATGGACGGACACACATGAAGGCCATATTGTANGACATTGTTTAAGTGTACAATAGTACACACAAATCCAACATGGAGTCGAAAATGACCGCCAAGATCATTTGATACATTGAAATTACGGAAATGTAAGTACAATCCGCAAGGATTTACAATGAAGATATTGCAATAAAATACTCCATATGTGGCATCTTTTGTCACCAAAACCTGCATACAATAAATAAATAACTGCACTAATTTATGTATCTGTTCAGTCATCCAGTGTATACAGATGTTTTCAGAGACGTATTTGACTTCAGTTGTTCTGTTTGGTACACTGGTTTAACTCAAATGTTAAAATACATAGGTTCATATTAAAATTAACATCCTAGGTCTCACATAGGTAAAGAACATTTTACTAGACTTAACTGGTTGCCTTGAAAGTCGAGTAAACCAGTTCACATTTTGTCATGTTTTTAAAATTAGCTCAAAGTTTGCTCCGCTATATTTGGGAGATAATTTTACTCTAGTCAGTAATATCCACAATAAGAATACTAGGTTCAGAGTTAGAACACAGTCAGACTCACCTAATACCGATCTTAACATGCATGATTGCAATAGGTATGCCATTCCAAGGGTCAAGGGATCTGGCAAAATGTCATTTGCTTTCAATAGTTGTGCTCTCTGGAACTCTCTTCCTCAGCATATCAGAGATGTCAAACGTATTTCATCTTTTAAACACAGTTTTAGGGAGCATTTTTTAAGCCAGATAGATTTTTAATATGCATCTTTTTAAGATTTCTTACTGTTGATTTAATTCGAATGTTAATATAGATAGATTTATTGTGTCTTATATAGTTGCTGTATGATTATTCTTAAGCATGGCAAATAATTTATTGTTAACTTTTAAACACATAAATTGTGATAACTTCTTAATAATGGCTTATAGAATATATTCTATGCAAAGGTTAGTGTAACTTAACTATGTCATATGTCTTTCATTATTATATACTGTGATATTATTATATACTGTGATATAAAACGTAGTCTCCTATGTCTTACAATATTATAACTAAAGGACCTCAATGGAAATAAGGGTTTAATTGCGAAACCTTTATTGTGCAATCCTTAACGTATAATGTTGATTGACATGGCTTTGTTTATACACGCAGGTTGTTTTTATTACGTATTGTGTGAATATAACATGCTGTCATGTAAATCTATGCATTTTATGTTGAAATAAATCTATCTATCTATATGTGATTAAAAGAAACTCAAAATAAATTTCTTCAGCTTTGACATATGTTTATAACATGTCTCCCCTGAATCCATCTCGGTGAAATAACCTCTAGCTGTCACTATCAATTAAAAAATCATTAGCAGTTAAAATCAACCTTTTAGGTTGAGTCAGAGCTCGCCAATGTGAACCTGTATGNATAAAAAGATTGCGCACTCACAGCGTATAAACAATTTGCATGTAGTCCGTATGATGTGATTGCGATTGTAGGAAATAACTAAATATACATGGAAACGAATACTGGCTTCCAGAAGTCGCATGATTTAAGAAAATATACTACGGTTTGTATATAAAATATTTTGTTAAGTTTGAAGTAAATGTCTGTGTTTATAGATAATTGATATTTTTTTAATATATATCATATTTTAAGAAGAAAGCCATACAATAAGCTGTCATTTACTATGTTCGCGTTGGATTGGTAATACAAAAAAAAAATTAATAACAAATGTCTGGCATAAAATTAATTTAGTTTAACATTGGATACTCCCGTATGCTTTCATCCTAAAGTGTTTATAAAGACTCTTCAAGTCTGAATATGTTTAATCTCCATTGACTGATTGGTCTCGAACGTTTTGGAACACAGCATAGCCTAACAATGTACATGTACACAGTACTGAGAGACACAACATATAAGATCAGACAAGCGTACGGACGGCCAGAGCCATAGCATAAAACGACATATGAGCTGAGCACATACATTATGAACAGACAAGCAACTTGTAAAATGTTTATATAAGACATTGATTAGGGCATCATACTACTATTAAGTTCTTGAGTTATGAAAATTATCGAACATCTACATCCACATGGTACTGCTATACAATCGTATGATCGATTATCAGAAGCAGGCGCGTTGTCAGAAAATAGCTTATAAAAATATGTTAAGTGCAATTTACTAGGTACAGATAAAAAGATATCAGATAAAAGAAGCTACACGACTAAGATAAAAAGTTTAAAAACAGAGTAGACTTAGAATTGGTGGAAATGATGCAGCTGCCCAGTAAAGATACCTATACTGGGATTAGCTTGTTAGGACACAGGCAGGCCATTCGAAAGACAAATACTACGTGGGAAAAATAAATTGGAGTGATACTGTGTCATTGAGTATGGTACCAGTTATTTCAGGTTTCTGGTGGGTGTCAGGTGGTTATGGTCAACCCACACAAGATTATATTGGATTTTGTATAATAATGATATTACTGATGTTTCGACGCTGTTCTAAAGTTTGCCATTTGAGATTATTTAGCATTTGGGAAACACTACTGGTGTAGTTGTAGTCATTACAGACATTCATGGCAGCTGATCTTTGGACTTGTTCAATTTTGTAGATGAGATATTTTTGCCAAGGAGGCCAAATTGTGGAACAGTATTCTAACTGGGGCCTTACATAGGTTTTGAAGGCAGTCAGTCTCTTTAACCTTTTTATTTGAAGTTTTGATATTTCTTTTAATGAATCTGAGTGAATTACTTGCCTTATATGGTATATTGTTTATGTGATTGGTCCATGACAGGTCTTTACTTATGGTGACGCCAAAATATTTTGCAGCCTCTGTGCTTTTTAGTTCTATGCGATGAAGTTTGTAGGGAAAAAGGACAGGAGGTTTTTTTGCGGCTGATTCTAAGGATTTCACATTTGTCGGGGTTAAATTCCATGGACCAATCGGATTCCCAGTTTTCAAGATTAAAGAGATCATTTTGGAGGGTTTGTGCATCTTGGTTGGATTTAACTGTTAAATAAACTATAGTATCATCTGCGAAAAGTCTAACCTTGCTCCTTACACTGTCAGGGAGGTCATTTATGAATGAGAGAAAAAGGCAAGGTCCGAGGACCGAGCCTTGGGGGACACCAAATAAGACGGGAAGGTTGTCAGAGTTATTACCCTCGACGGCACGGCAACCTGCTGGGTACGACCGTATAGGAATGGCCTAATCCAACAAATGGTATCGGGGTTTATACCTAATCTATGTAATTTCATGAGAAGTTTGTGATGATCGACTTTATTAAAGGCTTTGCTGAAGTCCATGACTATAATATCAGTTTGTTGGCCTTGTTCTAGATTGTCCTAGACTTCCTGGGAAAAACTAATGAGCTGGGTTTCACAGCAATTTTTTTACCTGAAACCGTGTTGAAATGAACTTAAAATATCATGTTTATGATAAAAAGACATGATATTGGAGACAAGTATGTGCTCCAAAAGCTTAGAGGCAATACAGGTTAGTGAGATAAGTCTTACTAGGTTTGCATTTAGGGCCTTTCTTGTACGTGGGAGCAATGACTGCATGCTTCCATTCATTGGGAACAATACCTGATTTCAACGAAAATTTGGAAGATATGGGTCAGGACAGGGGCTATTTAATGGTGAAGTTTCTTAAATAACCTTGGGGAGATCTGGTCGGGTCCCGAGGCTTTACTGGGGTTTAAACCTTTAAGGAGTTTCCGTACTCCATCCTCGGTGATAGTGACATTTTGCATCTTTGGATGATTTTGTGGGGTGAGTAGCTGTTCACAGAACTGAGAGAGACTCATAAACATAAAAGGACATTCGTTGCAAATACTAACAGGGATCGAAATAAAAAACGTTATTTAAATCCAAACGAACCAACACAATATCATCATACTTTGTAGCACGTTGTTAAATTTTTATTCTTTATTTTTTAGCGGTTACAGATTGAACAATGTTTGAGAACTTTTTGACATTACTTTTACTAAACTATGTACTCATCTCTAAGAGGCTGCAGTCTGGGACTGACCAAGAACGTTCACCACATAAAAACTTTGAAGATCTCAGGTACAGTTCCCGGCCATCTTTCTCTCCATGTACGCAAATTATCACTTCAATGCAATGCATATTACCAAAAACAAATGGACCTGTCTGTAGAAATAAACTCGTTTTGATCCATCTGTGCAGTCTCCTCCTCCAGGATTCACATTTCCCAGAACCGAACCCAGGCCCAAGGCCACCTTAATATCCATGTGGAGTCTGCAACAAGGCAGTGGCGTGGAAAACACCTGGGGTGTCTTGTGACAGCTGTTATACCTGGTACCATGCAGAATGCATGGGCATGCCACCGCACTTATACGAGGCACTCAACGGTAAAAGCGTATCATGGGAATGCATCCAGTGTGGTATCCCAAATTTCCACTCTAGCTACTTTGACCTTACCCTCTATGAAACAGCAAACAGCTATGAATTACTGAACACAGTAGAATGTTTAAGCAGAATATCAGCTTCAGCAACCCACGAGCCACCAGTTCACCCAACAGGAGCCAAAGACTCAGTAGCTCAGGCTCAAATCACCCAAACCTCTCTGACTCGAAACTATTTGACACATCAAGTAACATCACCCACCCAAGTATCACCAGGGATGGAGAATTACAATTTATCCAAGTTATTAAACAACAGAGAAATGACATTCCATTGAAATCAGTGGTTATAAACTGCCAGTCAATAGTCGACAAAAAGGCTTCATTACACTGTTTAACAGAACCGATGGAAGCAGACATCGTATTTTGCAACCGAGTCTTGGCTCAGTGACCAACACCTTAACACAGAAATATTCCCAGAGAATTACAAAGTGTATAGGAAGGATAGGAAGGGTAAAAAGGGTGGTGGAGTCTTTATCCACATCCATAACCGGCTCGATAGCACAGAACCTGAAGAACTCTCAGTCGAAGGAGAATGTGAATCTGGCTGGGCCAAGCTGAAGATACCTGGTACAAACCACTTATATGTTGGATCATTCTACCGTCCACCGAACAAAGATGATTCTGAGTACATGTCACGCCTAGATTCACAGCTGCCCAGGATTCCAGAGGGGGCACATATTTGGCTCGCAGGTGACTTCAACCTCGGGGACATTAATTGGGAAGACGCCTCGGTAACACCAGGAGCATCCAAGAAGGCCCTAAGTCACCAAATACTTTCAATAACAAATGACAGATTCCTCACACAGTTGGTAACTTCCCCCATCCGCTACACAGAGACAACTGATAACATTCTGGATCTATTCCTGACCAACAATCCATCCCTTGTCAACACTGTTAAAGTAATACCAGGGCTATCCGACCATGAAGCTGTCTATGTAGAGTCAAGCCTTCGCCCAGGAAAAATAAAAACTAGGCCAAGAAAAGTCCTCTTCTACAAGAGGGCCGACTACGAAGCACTCAGAAAAGATCTGAACGATCTTCATGACATGCTTTTGAAAAGTGATAAGACCATCGACCGCCTCTGGACTAAGTTTAAAACTAACCATCTCAGACTTATGGAAAAACACATTCCCTCTAGACTCCTTAGAGGCAACAAGACCAAGAAGCCTTGGATCAACAAGAAAGTAAGGTCAGTGCTGCGCAGGAAGACGCGTCTATATACAAGAATGAGAAGAACCAAAAGTGAAAGTGACCTAAGAAAGTATAAGGAATCAACAAGACAAGCCCAGAAAGTGAAAAGACAATCATACTGGGAATATATAAATAACATTATAGAAATAGAAGATCCAAATACGAACCAGCCAAGTTAACAAAAAAACATCTGGACATATATTAAATCACTAAGAAAAGATAGAACAGGAATAACGCCCTTGAAAGACAATGGTCGGCTCTTCAACGAAGCCAAGGATAAGGCCGAAATCCTAAACCGCCAATACTCTTCTGTCTTCACTAGAGAAGACCAGACCCATGTACCAGGACCAACAGGACAATCATCTGCATCCATGAGTGACATTGTGAGGACAATAGAAGGAGTTAAGAAACTCCCTGACAAAAGTAACCCTAACAAAGCCACAGGGCCAGACCAGATACCAGTTCGGATACTAAAAGAATGCTCCGCAGAGCTTGCACCTATCCTGACGCTGGTTTTCAACGAGTCACTTCAGCAAGGCGAGGTCCCAGAAGATTGGCGCAAAGCCAACGTCACAGTCATCTTCAAGAAGGGCTGAAGATATGAGGCCAGCAACTACCGACCCGTGTCTCTGACCAATCTCTGCTGTAAACTCCTGGAACACGTCATTGTCAGCAACACTTTAAAACACCTTGACAAGCTTTACATTCTCTCAAACTGCCAACATGTCTTCAGGTGCACGTCGAAGCTGTGAGACCCAGCTACTTACGCTAAGTCACGAGCTCGCGTACTCACTTGACAAAGGCATCCAGACCGACATGGTCGTGCTCGACTTCAGCAAAGCATTCGACCGCGTCCCATACCAGCGCCTTCTAAAAAAATTGGGCCACTACGGCATCCGGGGAAAACCCACAGATGGATTGCATCATTCCTGTCCAACCGTTCCCAGCAGGTCATTGTGGAGGGCGCCACCTCCGATCAGGTTCCGGTCGTCAGCGGCGTGCCCCAGGGTACTGTCCTTGGGCCGCTGCTATTTCTCATATTCATCAACGACCTACCAGACGGACTGAAGTCATCTACAAGGCTGTTCGCTGATGACTGCATTGTCTATCGCGAAATCAGAGCCAAAGAGGATTGTGACATCCTGCAGAGCGACCTACAAACCCTATCTGAATGGGAACAAACATTTGGTATGGAGTTCCACCCACAGAAATGCAGTGTTCTTAGAGTCACCCGGAAGCGCCGTCCGATAGAGCATATATACCTATTGAAAGGAACAACCCTAACTGTGGACAAAGCAACAAAATACCTTGGTGTGGACATTCACTCTACACTGTCTTGGAACACTCATATTGACCGAACCAACAAGAAAGCTAACAACATGCTGGGCTTCCTACGTAGAAATCTTTGGCACAGTTTTCAAGCCACAAAAGTCAATGCCTATAAGACACTAGTCCTACCCCACTTAGAATACTGCGCATCAATCTGGAACCCTCACACAAAAGAACAAGTAAAGAAAATTGAAATGGTCCAAAGAAGAGCAGCAAGTTTTACCAGCAGCGTTATCTATATGTTGAATCTACTTCAATGGGAGTCTCTTGAGGACAGACGCACAAAACTCCAGCTTGTAATTCTGTACAAGATCATACATGTTCTTGTCGACATACCAAGTGATGCCTACCTATCAGAAGCACCAGCACGAACACGTCGTTACATGAATAGCATGACCTACAACCACTACTCAACATCATCAGATGTCTTTAAGTTCAGTTTCTTCCCCAGAACCATCCCAGTGTGGAACATACTACCAGCTACAGTAGCTGAGGCCCCCTCTTTGGTATCCTTCAAGAGGGAGCTAGCGACGCTGCATTTATAACAAGGGGTTTCACTCCCAGATGGTTGCATGACCAGCTGGGATTATCTCTCTTTTTCCTTCCTTCTACTATGTATCTATCCTTATTATTCCTAAGTTTTAAATATGTAGTATTGTGTACTTTATCTGTATTATCTCTTCGATCCAACCTTATATATTCTGAATATATACTATTATATTGTACTTAATTTGTATCACCTCTTTTATTTTTATATAATCTATCATTCGATCTCTATACCCTTGTATTAAGCGCCACTACCCGTTGAGTAATTGTCAAGTTTGACTGGTCAACGTACCGATGTAGATGTAGATGTAGAACCATCACATTGGACATATGCTTGATTAAAGGCCGGGAAACAGATTTATCATGTAGCGTTAGTAATAAACGGCCTGGATATAGTGGTGTGTAACCTTCAACCAGCAATAACAACAACAATGGCTGTTTTACGTAACCTTCGCAAAGCAATCCCTGTTTTGGAGCGAGCAAATGTGACACCTATTGCGCTTTATCACAAAAACGTGAGTTTGTTCATTAACCAAAATTATGATTGATGCATATAACAATCCAAACGAAAATTTGGTGACCAGAGTTGTTTGGCATGTGTTTTCGCGATATACATGTCAAAACATCTACGCATAAGCAATTTGCATTAAAGCCAGTGTATTAGGCGTGATGCTTTCACTAGAATAAGTATTAATTTCTAGTGATCTATGTTTGAATTCATTATAAGCTTTATAGGCGAATGTTTATATAAAAAATGAGACAAGTGTTCTAGAATTTTCTTGTATCTATAAATAGAACTTGCAGGTAGTGGATTGTTTTCTTGATATTTCATTTAAAATTGGTCTGTTTGAATTGCCACTTGGACTATTATATGCACTCAAAGCAAATATATACATTTGTGTGTAACCATAGTGTATGGCAAGCTCCAGGACATGATCCAGACATGCCTCTCAGCAACCCATGCGAAATACAAACAAATCCTGTCGGACTCGAGGTCCGATAACTTAAAAAATGTGTCTGACCTCACCAGATTTTATCAGACCACGTTCTTCTTTAACCAAAGAATAGAAAATACCTTTTAGTTTATTTGTATGGCGTTTTATTATGACATTCACAATGTTTATCAAATCTTGACATCGGACAGGCAACGTTTGTGTGGTTCCCCACTTTTAATTTACAATCATCACAACGCTCGAACCCAGTAAAATTCAACCAATCAATGATGTGTAGCCTTAGTCACGAAACCAGGTTCAATATTTGACTGATTCTTAGAATAGCGCTTGTTGTTTTTTTTTACGTCCGCGGCAAATACAGCCAGTTCGACTGGTTGGTTTAATTTATTTTAAAGTTAAATAATCTATCGAAGTAAAATAAACCTATTCTAGTCCGTATTTTTGTTAACATGTTTCTAGTTTCATGTTCATTTTTGTGTTGCCTGACTATGGTCAGGGGACATATAGGTGTTACTTTGTGGGCGTCTGCGTCGTCACACTTTTCGAAAAAGGCTCATAACATCTGTGTCCCTTCAGATATTGCTTTCATATTTGGTTTGCATGTGTATCTGGACAACACCTTTCCATACCTTTCCATGCGCATACAATTTTTGACCCCTGTGACCTTGAACTTGAGGTAAGCGTTTAGAAATCTGCGACCGCGATTCGAAATCTGCGACCGCTATTCGAAAAACGCTCATAACTACTGTGTCCCTTCAGATATTGCTTTCATATTTGGTATGCATGTGTATCTGGACAACACCTTTCTATGCGCATTCAATTTTTTACCCCTGTGACCTTGAACTTGAGGTCAGCGTTCAGGTTTCGAAATCTGCAACCGCGATTCGAAAAAGGCTCATAACTACTGTGTCCCTTCAGATATTGCTTTCATATTTTGTATGCATGTGTATCTGGACAACACCTTTCCATGCGCATACAATTTTTAACCCCTGTGACCTTGAACTTGAGGTCAGCATTCAGGTTTCGAAATCTGCGACCGCGATTCGAAAAAGGCTCATAACTACTGTGTCCCTTCAGATATTGCTTTCATATTTGGTATGCATGTGTATCTGGACAACACCTTTCCATGCGCATA
>VMBQ01008677.1:0-26943 GCA_007657795.1 Dreissena rostriformis
ATTATAAGATTGATCTCTTGCGGATGCAACTGGGGTTTCGCAATTACCTCTCTTTGTAACAAAAGAACTGTAATTGAGGTTTTAACTGTACTTTTCCACTAAGGGTATCTGCACATTTTTAACATAACTAATCGTTATTTATCAAATTGTTGCAGAATTCAAAAAGTTATTAGGGTGAATTTGTGGTTTAAACTTTAAGTACTGTATTGTAATCGGTTTACCGTATAGTATAAATATAAGATCTCGTGTTAAAGGAGTATTAACAGAGCAACGTACAATGAGTTAGTTATCTTGTAATTATATAAGATATATAATATAACTTTAATATGTACAACATCTTTTCCACTTAAAAATGTTGTTTTTTAATCTGATATAGCGAACACAAGTTGATCTGTTTTTCTAATACACAGTAGATATTTGTTTAAACTTTCCCACTAATAGACGAAGAAGTCAGGGGCGTCGGAAGCAAATTGACATTGGGGCGGCGGAGGGGGTGGGTATGGAAGGGGGTATCCCCCTGCCGTTGGTGGGGTCCGCAATGGGGCTGATTGCAGTGTTTGGTAACTAACTTGTATGAGCAAGTTTTTTTAAACATAGATAAATCTTAATCATGTTGTTTTCTCTTTTCAGATCTTGCCATTATACCAGTAGAATCTGACTAATCTGTGACCATATCGATCATCTCTACGCTAACCAAACATGGAGGGATTGTCTTATATTCTCCATGTTTTGACGGTTCTTTTGCTACTTGTCATCATTTTCATCTTCTGCATACTGGCCGGAGGATTTGGACCGGACNTCTTCATTTCATGGTGATGACATTATGTCAAGACTAAATTCAATTGCTTGAGGAATAAAAAGTTTACTAAACAAACACTTTATGAGGACAGACCAACCCATCGACCAACAGAGTGACTCCAATACACCCCATTGACCTTCATTTGAGGTGGTACAATGATAGCACAAAGTCAACAAAGAACACACAGTGTAATTTAATGTTTAATTCAACTCAGAAATTGTCTGCATCGGTATAAAAGCTTACTGAATGTTTTAGCATCATAATTCCATCATAGTTTATGCCTACCATTAACAGTGAAGACAAGATGATTCAAGGAAGGCGCAAGTTTGTGATAGAAAACAAACACTAGCATACATGTATATATGACTAAACACCATTTGATAAAACTAGAGCTTTGTCACCAAGGTGACAAATACCCCCACATGCCGCATGAGGGTAAACACCATTTGATAAAATGATTATTAAAGAAAAAAAAACACTTGATCCTTGCCTGGTAAAATAATCCAAATAGAGCTTTAGACCAGTCCATGAGCCACACTCTGGGAAAACAGGGCTAAATGCATATGTGTAAAGTTTTGCCTTATCCGGAACGACACTTTCCTCATAAAATTAAAATGGTATTTTTTGTTTAAAGGAAATCTTATCTCCGCCAAAATCCAGTTTAGGATTCATTAAGCCCCATTTTCCAAAAGCAAAACTCATATACGTGTAGTAGTGAATATGAAATAGGTGTATTAGAAAACTAATAAGGTGAACAGTTTGCCTTAAGGCCGATGGTTTCTCTGCAAGGCAGGCATAGAGGGGGACACGCAAACACAGGCTCACTGCAGACAATACTGGTTGCTTGTAAGCACATGAAGCGCTCAGTGGAATAGCGATTCCAATAGAACTTTTTGCACAATGGCAAAATTCAAACCTCAACAAACATGTTCATTTATGCTTCACTCTTAAGCAGTTTTTCTGGTACTTCATTTTGCTGTAGGCTAAACATCACCAACACATTGTGCCTTAGATGGAAAATGCCAGACATATTTATATAACTAAATAAAATCACGCGCTTTTTTAGCATTTTTCTGCATTGGAAGCTACAGTGGTATACCCTGCAATTACATAGCCAGAATTGAATGCAATTTGATATACTGTATCACACTTTCAGTAAATGATAGAACACGTTGCTTTTAATTCGTAGTATTTTTTAAGCATGTATGTATCCGTACCTAAGGGAATTACACAATTTGTGTTGGTAGATTTTTTAAACAAATAAGCAATATAAAATAATTTACTTATACCTTAACTTTACAAAAAGTTTAAATATTCATCATAAAAATAACAAGATGTGTTTGTGAAACACTATGTCCCCTTTTTAGCGATATTGACCCATATATTTTTTTATCTTTGACCTTGAAGGATGACCTTGACCTTTCACCACTCAAAATGTGCAGGTACGTGAGATACACATGCATGCCAAATATCAAGTTGCTAACTCAATATTGCAAAAGTTATGGCCAATGTTAAAGTTTGTGCAAACAAACCAACAAACAGACAGGGCAAAAACAAAAGTCCCCCAGTATAGACAGTATAGGGGGACATAAAAAATTAACAAATAGCAACTGAGTTACAATTTTTTCGGTAATATATGAAAACATTCTTAATATGAAAGTGAAGGATGCAAGGCATGTCTTGCATCGAACCCTTCAAAAGTTACTGGGGATATTAAAGCCAAGATATCAAGTTTGGTCACAAACAACAATGTACATTTCTTGCAAACTGACGATTTGTAAGAAATAAATTACTAACATCAAAACAGACGTGACATTTCAGGTTTTTCTTCACCGAACCTGAATGCAACGTCATTTTGCATCAAAAAGGTTACCAGAATAAGTATTTAATATTACACAAAACCTTTCATATATTCAACAACATACTTAGAATATTTCTAGCATAATGGAATCAAATAAGAAACAACAACGTTATTTCATACACACATAATGATAAAGATGTCAAACATACAATAATGAGGATTATTTCATGAACAAAACGAAACAAAACAAACAAGAACATTTTTCCCCTAATTATATAACATATTCACATCAATAACAATGACACATTTGATTGGCTGATGTCGTAAGTACATGTACAAATATACAACAAGCAGTTTTTCTGTTAACCCTTTGCATGCTGGGAAATTTGNTCTATATATACAAGATTGTATATACTATATATACTATAAAAAAAGCACTTTTAGCATTCGCATTGCTGAAAACTTTAATGAATATGCCCTTAAGACATTTTGTTTGTTGTTTCTCTGACAAACGAACATATGAACAACATATGAATAACCTATTGTTCGCAGGTCGGGGGCATATATGTTGTACTCACCTCTCTTGTTATGATCTAAACTACCGGATGATTATTTTTGGTTGGTTTTCGTTGCTTGGTTTAGTGCTTCAATGTTGTTTTGTTTGGTGCTAGTCAGAGGTAGCAGCTTTAGCATAACCAGTAACATTAGTGTGCAGTTGCATGGAGTTAACCATATTTGTCGGATGATTTCATTAACATAGATAGCATAGTTTGGCTTAGAATTTACCTGGTTATTGTCCCCAACCGGTTTCACCGGAGGGGACTTATGGTTTGCGCTCTGTCTGTCCGTCCGTCAGTCAGTTCGTCCGTCAGTCCGTCCATCAGTATGTCTGTCACACTTTTCTGGATCCTGCAATAACTTTAAAAGTTCTTCATAATTTTTCATGAAACTTGAAACATGGACAAATGGCAATATGGAGATTATGCACGTCATTTCATTCTGTTCATACGTCAAAAATTGTGGTTGCTATGGCAACAAATATAAAAAAAAAGAAAAAAAACAAAAACATCTGACAATGGTGGAGCCGGTAGGGGACATCATTGCTTGGCAAAAGTCTTGTTGCAAAAGCCTTTATATATTGGAGACAATCTTTCATGTATTGTCTATGAATATGTTTTGGAATCAAGATTGCAATCTAATATTTCCCTATTAGTTATAGCCTGATAAAAGAGCTAGGGATTAAATCCACATTGGATTAAATTCAGCATGTATTAAAACACACTGTATTGGTCTTTAAAGTCTCAAACCAGATTCAACACCCCTGCTTTATTTGTTGATGCTTTTGTTAGCTTTTTCCTATCACAATTTGTTTAAGAATTTGTCAACGACTGTGTCTGGTATCAGTTCGAAACAGTGTGAAGATTGTGAAGGAGAACATATGAGGTCGCTCTGGGATAACGGGGCTTAATGCATGTGTGTTAAGTGTTGGGCCCAGTGAGCCTGTGCAGTCCTCAAAGACTCATCCGCGACGACATTTTCCGCCTCAACTGGAATTTCAATTAAAAGAGACGTCCTTTAAAAGAAAAAATCCCTAAAAGCCGAAAGTGTTTTCCCTCATGAGATTTTGCAGACTGCACAGACTAGTCTGTGACGACTTTTTACGCACATGCATTAAGCCCCATTTTTGCATAGCACGGCACATAATGTTGAATCTCATGCAGCTATTTATTTTCATTGATACAATCATTATGTTTTGACATTATATGTCTACACTTGAATGGCAGTTTTGTAACATCTGGTTAGTAATTAATGTATAAATGTCATAAAATATGTTCTCAGTCATATAAGTAGTCTAGCATTTAACAATCAACTTCTAGTAAATATTAGGCATTACATTTAGTTTTGACCTTATTATAATTTTATGTTTGACATTATATTTATTGATCTGAATATGTCATAACAGCTTCTTGCTTGTTTCTTATATATGTAGTTCAAGTATCTTTGCCGCGTTATCTTCTTCCAAGATTCTTTCTTCATTTGAATATTATACTGTTAAATATACTGCAATGTGCCTTATTGCCGGCTATTTGTTTGATTTTGATTAGAGCCTCGCTCTAGGAAAACTGGGCTTAACACTTTGCATGCTGGGTAATTTGTCGTCTGCTAAAATGTCATCTGTTAAATTTCTATAATTAGCATTTTCTTTGATTTTTTTTCAAAGAATACTATCAGAATAGCAAACAGTTTGGATCCTGATGAGACGCCACGTTCTGTGGCGTCTCATCTGGATCCAAACTGTTTGCAAAGGCCTTCAAAATCCGGTTCCAGCACTCAAAGGGTTAAAATTGTATCACCTGATTTGATCATTTTCCAAGTCATAAAGCAAGTGTTTGTAGGTTAAAAAGAATAAATCAAGAAACTGTCAAATATACATGATTTAGTTGCTGTTTTAACAATAATTCAACACTAGAAATATGTCAAAATGGCAAAAACATATGCAATACTTTGAAACGCTTAATCTTCCAACAACTTTCAGTTGAATAACCAATAAAAGAAACCCTTTCCCTAGAAATATAAGTAGAAATTGTCATTTAGACAATTACCAGACAGTTGTCTTATTCTGACATTTGAATAATTCAAAGGATCAAAGAGGATTTACCAAATGTACGAGTGGTTAGATCATTACTTAAGATAAAAATAGCAGAACTCCATGATTGTGTGGGTAAAAAAATATTGTTTTCCTCCAATTTTTATTAGTGATAATGAAATTTGATGCTTTTGTTAAAAGACTATTGTGTACTTTAAGGATAAAAGTGAAAAATACGCAAAATCTCTTGACGGATTAAGTTAGTTGCAAAGAACACCAATGTGTTATATAATGTAATAAAACTTGAACACACTTCTGTTATTATACCATTTATAACAGTTTTAATTTGTTTCTAAAAACATAATGCTTACTTCGAGAAAAACATAACAATTACTGAATAAGATTACGGAAGATTTAAAAACCTGTCAAACACCACTGAAAGTGGCCTTTTTCTAATATTGTACACACAAAATATGCACAAGTATGTTGTAATGCTACATGTATCCTATGGAAAAGTCTGTTGACTTTAAATCAATAACTGGCAATGTACTTTCATGCTTTTAAGTATCTTATTCAACAGACAAGAGGACCAAAGGCCCTAAAGCGCACACCTGACACTTAAAGGAACTTAAATGTTCTGAGCAGGTTGTGTTCACAAGGTTTCACAATAGACTTATATGGAAAACATTCTTTTGAACAAACCGCAATCATTTTCAAACTCATCCCAGATATCATAACAACACAATTTTGTAATGTTCAGAAAAAGTTTCATGATTTGGTCAAAAATATGATTGGAACAAATTTACGGACTAAGTTTCAAGAAGACTGGGACATACATGTGGCCTTAAGAATGTGCACAAGTTTCATTTCTTCGATTTTACCCCTGACCTTTTTAACCCCGAGATCCAGTTAAAGTCTGCAAAGATAATTATTCGGATAAATGTTCTGGCCAAGTTTCATGAAGATTGGGCAATAAATGTTTCCTCTATAGTGTAAACAAGCTTTTTCTTTAATTTGACCAATTGACCTAGTTTTGACCCCACCTGGCCCAATTTTAAGCTCTGCTAAAATATCATTTGGGACAAGTGTTCTGACAAAGTTTCATGAACATTAGGCAATAAATGTGGCCTCTAGAGAGTCCACAAGCTTTTTCTTTAGTTTGTTCAAGTGACCTTATTTTGTGCCAGACGTGACCCAGTTTCAAACTCGGCCCTGATATGACTGGGACAAATGTTCTAACCCCACAAGACCCAGTTTCGAACTCGGCTGAAAAATCAAGGAAACAAATGTTCCAAGTTTCATGAAGATTGGCAAATATATAATAATGTGGCCTCTAAAATGTTCACAAGTTTTGTTCTTCAATTTGACCTAGTGACCTTGTTTTTAACACCACATGACCCAGTTGTGAACTTGGCTGTGCTTTCATTGGGACAAATGTTCTGACCAAGTTTCATGAACATTGGGTAATAAATGTGGCCCTTATACTGTTGACAAGGTAAATGTTGACGATGCACAACGGATAAAAGGCAATCCCAAAAGCTTGCCATGAGAATGTTGTGCTCAGGTGAGCTGAAAAAGCGTATTTTAAAATGAAGACAAAACATACTGTGTAGTGAAACAGGGGCATAAGAAAATAAACAGAAATAGTAACCTATATAATGTTACAAAATGTAATGGAATACAATCATAAATATTCCTGGTAGTTTATTATAATGAATACTTAACCCTTTGCATGCTGGGATATTTGTCACCTGCTAAAATGTCGTCTGCTGAATTTCTAAAATAAGCATTTTATTGGATTTTTTTTTTAAAGAATACTATCAGAATAGCAAACAGTTTGGATCCTGATGAGACGCCACGTTCTGTGGCGTCTCATCTGGATCCAAACTGTTTGCAAAGGCCTTCAAAATTCGGTTCAAGCAGTGAAAGAGTTAATATTTCACAAAAATGTAACAAGATCACCTTCTAATTATGCATGTTGTCATTGCTGTAGACATTCCAACAATATATAAATTCTAGTGTGTTTTTTTTATTCCAAGTGGATTTCCTTGATAACTGTTACATTTTCTTTCCTTATTTATTTGCATACCTAACACATATCCATTATTTTTTGCAAAAGGCAGACATGAGTCAAGGCTGACAACGTAGGTTTCAGCACAGCTGCTACAAGAATTATTACGAAAAGAAAATCATATTCATATTCTTGTAAATTGTAAAGTGTCTGTATAAACTATTATTTGCTTTAATTGATCAACATTGAAAGATGCTTATGAAAACAACCTCGATATCCTTTACAATAACTTTGTTTCTCTGTAAATGTGAAATCAGTATCATTTTTATTGTAAAAATGGAATTGATATATATTCTTCTTCATACACTACAAAACAGTAAGTATGTGTATTCATTTATACCAACCTCAACAATAAGTACACTTCTTTCAGTCATCATAGTCTTAATTGTTTTCATCTTTATTCTGATTAAGCAGAACCACATATCCACAATTGTGTTAGACAACTTTTCATACAAAGTTTTTGCAAATTTGACCAAAATAGTTGCATATCTATCATTTGACAAACTATTTTATTCACCACAATAATGGCTACAATCACACAATAATGGCTACAATATAAAAATTTACTTTTAATTGGATAATTACAGTGAAAAATAGTTTGCTAAGATGTATGATGCATTAGCAAACATCTCATTGATGCATTAGTGAGTGGACTGCCTAGAGACGAATATTGACAGACTTGCTAGAAAAAAATTGCAATCTGTAAGATTTATGGATGTGTAGCTTTCGGTACACATTGATCAACATAATTCGAATGATATTAAGAGTACCTTTACTAAGACCATAGAAAAATGTCAATCAATTTTGGTATAAATTGCTGTTGATAATGGAGTATAAAAGATTAAAGAACTGTTGAAAGATGGACACAGGGATGGAAACAAACTTTTGGGGGCCATAGTTGCCCACTCTGGGTCTTTCAATACTACAATGTACTTGTATACAGGACACATGAGTTTTCTCAGAAACTCTTGTGGCCCCTCCACACATTTGAGGGACATTTAGCGAGTGGGCCCCTCATAATTTCCATCTCTGCGGACAAACAGACAACCAACGTCTGCCATAGCTCCACAAGAACATCTCGCACTCATGCAGAAGTTACTTAAGTAAGAACATCAATAACGCATACCCCACCCATAATACACACTGCAACACAAGGCACCATGAAGCTAGCAAGTTTATCTACAGATTCCACATTCACATCGCCATGTTTCAATCACCAGAAAGGGACATTGCACTCCCAGAGTTGCATAGCCACAAAACATTGAGTTGCACTCTAGGAAAATGGGGCTTCATGCATGTGCGAAAATTGTCGTCCCAGGTTAATCTGGGGAACACTTTCCGCTTAAATGGAATTTTTGTTTAAATAAATTCTCTTGCAAATGAAAATCCAGTCTATACGGAAAGTGTAGTCCCTAATTAGCCTGTGCTGACTGCACAGGCTAATCTAGGATGAACTTTAACAAACATGAATTAAGCCCAGTTTTCCAAGAGGGGGGCTCCATCCATCTTTCATCTGGCACATTTTTTACACAGAATATGCATGATGCTTTTTGTTCATTGTTCGCTTTTGAAACAATTTAATTCAACTTCACCAAATTTACTGTATATAAACACCTTATATACACAAAAACATTTTATACACATTAAAATACATGTGTCACAGTCATTGGAAAATGTTCATCAAACAACATCCATAAACGTACAATCATTCTCGAATACAAACATACCGGTACATTCCTTAACAAAATTTGTTTCATTTGCCATTGCTATTAACACTCATCTCAGGAAAGTGCCATTTCTTTCTCTGAAACTGCACTGATTCGTAAGTAACATACACAGCATGACACTTTCTAAAGGAGTGAATGAAATACGGTGCGATCTTTTTCAACACAACATGATGTTTTGCCTTGGTATCCTGCGATCTTCATTTCACAAAAGGCAAATTCATGTAAAGCTGCAATCCAGCTGACGTTGATGGTAATGTGAACTATATCACACAGAATGCACTGTCGTCTACAGAAAAGCTTGTACATTTTGAGGAACAGTATGTGTTATATTTAAAGTTATTGAGTCGGGGCCAAGGCTTTGTACATCTATACAGACTACCCATTAATGTCTTTTCTGACGGCTGGTAAATCATTTCAGCCTTGATCGACCACATTGGCCTGTGCAGACTGCATTGGCTAATCTGTGAGGACACTATTCACATGCAAGAAGCCCATTTTCCTAGAACCAGACTCATTTATACACACATTTTCATGATTAGCACACTACATGGATGAATCACATACACCCAAACACAATCCGCATCTGTTTCATTAAACCACGTAATAAATACCACATGAATTGTTATAACCTACCATGAATAAAACTTAAACATGACCACAATATGAGGTTTAAATGTAATTTATTGTAGTTTATGATTTCTTATTTTCTAACATCACATTAATTGAAGTTCCAAGAGCAAAGGAACTCCAATGAAGCTATAAAAGAGGCTAATGTCCGCTCCCCACATTTCTGATAGAAGTAGTTTCTCTGTCCACTTCTAGACTTCAAGGAACACCACGCTATCGGGATCTGAAACAATACAAACCACGCATAAGTTATCAAACAATAAGTAAAACAAATATCAACACCAAACATCTGAAATGACCATTTCTTCACTTTTAGGTTAGTTCTATGCTCTACTAATTCTGTGAAGAACAGAAATATCACCACAGAGAACTTCTTTCGAACCCTGTGCAATCACTACATTATATACTGTGGAAAAATTGGCTGTCAGACTTTCATTTTTATGACAATGGATGAGTTGTTCCCTTTAACTTATGAAATTGCACATAATATTCAAATGCTCTTGCAATGAAGTATAGAAATCTAATTTTTATTGACTAGACAACAGTAGACCAACGCTGCCCACATCAAACTGTTTATATAAGACATGGCTTCATTCGTTGACACTCCATGCTTAATTGGACATGGAAAAATGAAAAACCTGTTTAATGATAAAAGAGAACCAAGTTTGGCCAGCCAAAGCTCCAGCTGTCCATCAAGCAGCACAGCATATGTGACCAATTGTGGGCTCAGAGGATGCACAGAGAGAGACAGTCTTTTTATTGAGCCGCGTTCTGGGTAAATGGGACTCAAGCATGTTTCTAAAGCAGATCGCAAACAGTACTTATGAAGAAACCAAAGTCAAATGTCCTGTAGCCTTACATTTACCTTGTATTGTTGTTATACAAAAGGTCAAAGATAAATCTACCATCATAAAATAAGGCCCCCTATGAAACCAGTTGTTTTCTACACATGTTTGAGGCTACAATATATATTTCCCATGCATTATTATTAACATGGATTGAATTACAGTCAGCACTGAGAGATATCTGAAAATAGGATAATGTCACGTTGTAGACCTTATTTTAACACAATTCTGAAACCCACAACCACTAAAAGGTCATAAAAGCATCACCCATCACAAGACAATATGTTGTTTACAATCTAATTCTTCTACATACAGCCTTAAGTCAACATGATGGATGTGAAAGCCAATAATATTTCTATTACCATGCACACACAAGACAACCACAATTTCTCCTGTGCCTCACTGTGTTAACCACTGCCTACTGGTTCCCAGAGATTCCAATGTAGCAATCAATACCAGACGGGGTGCCAGATTTCTCTATGACAGGCAGCATCAAGTAAATTACCATACAACCATTGTACTTGAGCCATGGCTCTTTGAACATGGGCCTTATGGATATGGGTAAAGTGTTGTCCCAGATTAGCCTGTGCAGTCCGCACAAGCTAATCAGGGACTACACTTTCCGCCTAGACTGGATTTTCGTTAAGGAGAGATTTCCTTTAAAACTAAAAAATTCCATGAACTATGAATTCCTGTGGACTGCAAAGGCTAATGTGGGACGACACTTTACACACATGCATTAAGCCCAGTTTTCCCAGAACATGACTCAAATAAGGATACAATCAATCGACTTCCATTTCCAGACATGCATTAACCAACATTTCAGACAACCTCAAGTGACCATGCTCAATTAATCACCAACAGACTGCAGACAAGGCCATCACAACATAAACTGGCAATAACATTCACACATACCGGTATATTTTGTCACTTACACAACAAGGGCATGTATTTTGATCAATTTGGAATATTGGTGTGATACTACCATGGTCATTTCTTCATCATTTAGGAATTGTTTTGTATACTGGGGCATGTGCAAATACTGTTATAGCATGCCAATATTAACCTGTATACTGGGGCATGTGCAAGTACTGTTAAAGCATGCCAATATTAACCTGTATACTGGGGCATGTGCAAGTACTGTTATAGCATGCCAATATTAACCTGTATACTGGGGCATGTGCAAGTACTGTTATAGCATGCCAATATTAACCTGTATACTGGGGCATGTGCAAGTACTGTTATAGCATGCCAATATTAACCTGTATACTGGGGCATGTGCAAGTACTGTTATAGCATGCCAATATTAACCTGTATACTGGGGCATGTGCAAGTACTGTTATAGCATGCCAATATTAACCTGTATACTGGGGCATGTGCAAGTACTGTTATAGCATGCCAATATTAACCTGTATACTGGGGCATGTGCAAGTACTGTTATAGCATGCCAATATTAACCTGTATACTGGGGCATGTGCAAGTACTGTTATAGCATGCCAATATTAACCTGTATACTGGGGCATGTGCAAGTACTGTTATAGCATGCCAATATTAACCTGTATACTGGGGCATGTGCAAGTACTGTTATAGCATGCCAATATTAACCTGTATACTGGGGCATGTGCAAGTACTGTTATAGCATGCCAATATTAACCTGTATACTGGGGCATGTGCAAGTACTGTTATAGCATGCCAATATTAACCTGTATACTGGGGCATGTGCAAGTACTGTTATAGCATGCCAATATTAACCTGTATACTGGGGCATGTGCAAGTACTGTTATAGCATGCCAATATTAACCTGTATACTGGGGCATGTGCAAGTACTGTTATAGCATGCCAATATTAACCTGTATACTGGGGCATGTGCAAGTACTGTTATAGCATGCCAATATTAACCTGTATACTGGGGCATGTGCAAGTACTGTTATAGCATGCCAATATTAACCTGTATACTGGGGCATGTGCAAGTACTGTTATAGCATGCCAATATTAACCTGTATACTGGGGCATGTGCAAGTACTGTTATAGCATGCCAATATTAACCTGTATACTGGGGCATGTGCAAGTACTGTTATAGCATGCCAATATTAACCTGTATACTGGGGCATGTGCAAGTACTGTTATAGCATGCCAATATTAACCTGTATACTGGGGCATGTGCAAGTACTGTTATAGCATGCCAATATTAACCTGTATACTGGGGCATGTGCAAGTACTGTTATAGCATGCCAATATTAACCTGTATACTGGGGCATGTGCAAGTACTGTTATAGCATGCCAATATTAACCTGTATACTGGGGCATGTGCAAGTACTGTTATAGCATGCCAATATTAACCTGTATACTGGGGCATGTGCAAGTACTGTTATAGCATGCCAATATTAACCTGTATACTGGGGCATGTGCAAGTACTGTTATAGCATGCCAATATTAACCTGTATACTGGGGCATGTGCAAGTACTGTTATAGCATGCCAATATTAACCTGTATACTGGGGCATGTGCAAGTACTGTTATAGCATGCCAATATTAACCTGTATACTGGGGCATGTGCAAGTACTGTTATAGCATGCCAATATTAACCTGTATACTGGGGCATGTGCAAGTACTGTTATAGCATGCCAATATTAACCTGTATACTGGGGCATGTGCAAGTACTGTTATAGCATGCCAATATTAACCTGTATACTGGGGCATGTGCAAGTACTGTTATAGCATGCCAATATTAACCTGTATACTGGGGCATGTGCAAGTACTGTTATAGCATGCCAATATTAACCTGTATACTGGGGCATGTGCAAGTACTGTTATAGCATGCCAATATTAACCTGTATACTGGGGCATGTGCAAGTACTGTTATAGCATGCCAATATTAACCTGTATACTGGGGCATGTGCAAGTACTGTTATAGCATGCCAATATTAACCTGTATACTGGGGCATGTGCAAGTACTGTTATAGCATGCCAATATTAACCTGTATACTGGGGCATGTGCAAGTACTGTTATAGCATGCCAATATTAACCTGTATACTGGGGCATGTGCAAGTACTGTTATAGCATGCCAATATTAACCTGTATACTGGGGCATGTGCAAGTACTGTTATAGCATGCCAATATTAACCTGTATACTGGGGCATGTGCAAGTACTGTTATAGCATGCCAATATTAACCTGTATACTGGGGCATGTGCAAGTACTGTTATAGCATGCCAATATTAACCTGTATACTGGGGCATGTGCAAGTACTGTTATAGCATGCCAATATTAACCTGTATACTGGGGCATGTGCAAGTACTGTTATAGCATGCCAATATTAACCTGTATACTGGGGCATGTGCAAGTACTGTTATAGCATGCCAATATTAACCTGTATACTGGGGCATGTGCAAGTACTGTTATAGCATGCCAATATTAACCTGTATACTGGGGCATGTGCAAGTACTGTTATAGCATGCCAATATTAACCTGTATACTGGGGCATGTGCAAGTACTGTTATAGCATGCCAATATTAACCTGTATACTGGGGCATGTGCAAGTACTGTTATAGCATGCCAATATTAACCTGTATACTGGGGCATGTGCAAGTACTGTTATAGCATGCCAATATTAACCTGTATACTGGGGCATGTGCAAGTACTGTTATAGCATGCCAATATTAACCTGTATACTGGGGCATGTGCAAGTACTGTTATAGCATGCCAATATTAACCTGTATACTGGGGCATGTGCAAGTACTGTTATAGCATGCCAATATTAACCTGTATACTGGGGCATGTGCAAGTACTGTTATAGCATGCCAATATTAACCTGTATACTGGGGCATGTGCAAGTACTGTTATAGCATGCCAATATTAACCTGTATACTGGGGCATGTGCAAGTACTGTTATAGCATGCCAATATTAACCTGTATACTGGGGCATGTGCAAGTACTGTTATAGCATGCCAATATTAACCTGTATACTGGGGCATGTGCAAGTACTGTTATAGCATGCCAATATTAACCTGTATACTGGGGCATGTGCAAGTACTGTTATAGCATGCCAATATTAACCTGTATACTGGGGCATGTGCAAGTACTGTTATAGCATGCCAATATTAACCTGTATACTGGGGCATGTGCAAGTACTGTTATAGCATGCCAATATTAACCTGTATACTGGGGCATGTGCAAGTACTGTTATAGCATGCCAATATTAACCTGTATACTGGGGCATGTGCAAGTACTGTTATAGCATGCCAATATTAACCTGTATACTGGGGCATGTGCAAGTACTGTTATAGCATGCCAATATTAACCTGTATACTGGGGCATGTGCAAGTACTGTTATAGCATGCCAATATTAACCTGTATACTGGGGCATGTGCAAGTACTGTTATAGCATGCCAATATTAACCTGTATACTGGGGCATGTGCAAGTACTGTTATAGCATGCCAATATTAACCTGTATACTGGGGCATGTGCAAGTACTGTTATAGCATGCCAATATTAACCTGTATACTGGGGCATGTGCAAGTACTGTTATAGCATGCCAATATTAACCTGTATACTGGGGCATGTGCAAGTACTGTTATAGCATGCCAATATTAACCTGTATACTGGGGCATGTGCAAGTACTGTTATAGCATGCCAATATTAACCTGTATACTGGGGCATGTGCAAGTACTGTTATAGCATGCCAATATTAACCTGTATACTGGGGCATGTGCAAGTACTGTTATAGCATGCCAATATTAACCTGTATACTGGGGCATGTGCAAGTACTGTTATAGCATGCCAATATTAACCTGTATACTGGGGCATGTGCAAGTACTGTTATAGCATGCCAATATTAACCTGTATACTGGGGCATGTGCAAGTACTGTTATAGCATGCCAATATTAACCTGTATACTGGGGCATGTGCAAGTACTGTTATAGCATGCCAATATTAACCTGTATACTGGGGCATGTGCAAGTACTGTTATAGCATGCCAATATTAACCTGTATACTGGGGCATGTGCAAGTACTGTTATAGCATGCCAATATTAACCTGTATACTGGGGCATGTGCAAGTACTGTTATAGCATGCCAATATTAACCTGTATACTGGGGCATGTGCAAGTACTGTTATAGCATGCCAATATTAACCTGTATACTGGGGCATGTGCAAGTACTGTTATAGCATGCCAATATTAACCTGTATACTGGGGCATGTGCAAGTACTGTTATAGCATGCCAATATTAACCTGTATACTGGGGCATGTGCAAGTACTGTTATAGCATGCCAATATTAACCTGTATACTGGGGCATGTGCAAGTACTGTTATAGCATGCCAATATTAACCTGTATACTGGGGCATGTGCAAGTACTGTTATAGCATGCCAATATTAACCTGTATACTGGGGCATGTGCAAGTACTGTTATAGCATGCCAATATTAACCTGTATACTGGGGCATGTGCAAGTACTGTTATAGCATGCCAATATTAACCTGTATACTGGGGCATGTGCAAGTACTGTTATAGCATGCCAATATTAACCTGTATACTGGGGCATGTGCAAGTACTGTTATAGCATGCCAATATTAACCTGTATACTGGGGCATGTGCAAGTACTGTTATAGCATGCCAATATTAACCTGTATACTGGGGCATGTGCAAGTACTGTTATAGCATGCCAATATTAACCTGTATACTGGGGCATGTGCAAGTACTGTTATAGCATGCCAATATTAACCTGTATACTGGGGCATGTGCAAGTACTGTTATAGCATGCCAATATTAACCTGTATACTGGGGCATGTGCAAGTACTGTTATAGCATGCCAATATTAACCTGTATACTGGGGCATGTGCAAGTACTGTTATAGCATGCCAATATTAACCTGTATACTGGGGCATGTGCAAGTACTGTTATAGCATGCCAATATTAACCTGTATACTGGGGCATGTGCAAGNCAGGGAGATGGGTGTTCCAAGTGACCATTAACATATGACTTTGACCTTTCAGGGAGATGGGTGTTCCAAGTGACTCATAGCCTTATTGTGGTTTACATTTGAGCTAATTATTTCAAAATCCATCAATATATGGCAAGGTATGGTTAAGACAGGAGCCTCACACAGAGATACTGACGTAGAGACGTTCAGGGACATAAAATTAACTGGAAAATAGATCTTAATTAAGAAGTACCGAAAAGATAGATAAAGTTTTTTACTGAGAAGATTGGCCCAAGTATTTCTGTATTGCACATAGAATAAAATAAATAATGTTACATGTTTTCTTACAGTAGCATCACAACAAAAGCACACAATGATTGCACCCACCTCTTGTGAGGAAGTACGCTGCCTCGTTGATGTTAAAGTTGCTAGGAGCCTCCTCGCGAGCCTGGTACCTGGCCAGTCCACAGTAGAGATGGGGACCGTTAGTTGGGCTCGGAACACTCACCCGCTTCTTAACTGCATTTACACATTCCCCGTAATACACTAGATTTTCCCCACCCAGTTCACTGGACACATATAGTTTCGGGCTTTCTGCGATAATGTCTGAACTATTCTCTGCTGGTGGCACAATGTTTCTATCGTTTTCATCCTTTTGAAGGTCCGTATGATCACCATGAGATGCGTGACTAACTAATCCATTCAGTCGCACAATTTGGGATTTATTTACTGATCCTGAACTAGCATCACTGACTGAACTGAATTTGCTGGTTTGTGTGTCCAGTTGTCTTGAAGTAACACACGAAGCTTTAGATGCAGTGATAGTCGTTTCTGACACTACTATATTGTTCATTTGTGCCACCACTGGATTTTTACTATCACTGTCTGATTCAAATCTGCTGAGGTCTGGTTCAGGCAACATGTCCATGGCTTCTGACTTGTCTAAAGCCTTTTCACTTTGAGCTTCGGATTCTAAACTATCAAAACCAAAAGAAATGCCAAGGTTTGGTGTTTCCTCAACACGCTTATCTAGAAAGATCACAGATTTCTGTTTTTTACCGTAGGAACCATTAGTTGGCCTAACTTTGCTATTCTCTAGTTTATGCACATGAACTAGACTTGCATTAGTGACATTAGAACTTCCACTACAACTACTGACAGGACTGGAATTCTCAAAGTTTGCATCCTGCTTGAGGAGTTCAGCAGAATTCTCAATGGTAGCACTATCTGGACTCAAGTTGGCGATGAAAGAGAACGCGGGCTCACTGGACTGAATGGGTGATGGAAACAATTTGGCATTTGCAGAGATTTTTCTAGATTCACTGCGTTGTGAAGTGTCACTACCACAAGAAACAGCAATATCCTCACTGTTGCTGCTGCCAACTTTCAGTTTCACATTCCTAGCATTTGAACCACTAGACGTCTGTCTCGTTTTTGCACCAACAGATTTTTTGTCTTTGGGTTTCAGAGCAGCATCCGCAAGAATGTGATCCTGACCCCCAGCCCCTTTTACTGCGTTACACACAGTCTGGCTGTTTGACATAGTGTTTTTGTTCACTACCTCTGGACTAGAACCTATAGAATGTCGCCTCTCTGTGGGACTGCCTTTCCACACGGCCTTCTTTGGCTCGAGCTCACAGTTTCCACCACACTCGGCTTGTTCAATTTGCTGCTCGACATCCGCTGGTTTTGCGGACACAGCTGCGGCCATTCTTGCGTACGAGAACCGCGGAGAGAGGGCACCGTCCCCAAGGCCACTGCCCTGAGTTGCTGGCAGGGACTTCACGGACTCAATATCACTGTCGTCTTGAGATTTCAACCCAGTTGGAATTGGAACGTCCCCCGTAGAGTTTCTGCGGCCTTCCTGCGCGGCCTGTCGCCCAGATTTTGTACCTGTCAGTGCGGGGAATGCCGACGGACTTAAATCTCTTGTCCTTCCTTCATTGTCGCCAGACAGGCCCTGCGAGAAAACAACATTATTAGCAATCTTGTGATTCACAACTGCTGGGATTGAACGCTTCTCGTCCAGGCGACGGTTTTTATGGTTTGCACCAGGTGGAATGAAATGATTCCGTGTCTCTTTCACATTCTCATTCTTCATATCTTTCTTTTTCTTTTTGCCCACCACCTGAAAGTCTTCTTCCTTGGGGATTTTCAGATCAAGATCTGTGAAAATGAAGTTGTCTTCTAACAGGTCGTCAGTGGGCAGGCCTGGAACACTTGTGGCTGTAGTCACCTCAACTACCTCTGGCTCAATCTCCATCTTCAGGGTCGGACTTGCTGGTTTTGATTTTTTATTCTTAGCATTTTTCTGTTTCACTGTTGCGCTATTTAACACATTGCTGTCCTCTTCTGATTTGGAAACAATCATTTCCGTCTTCTCTACTTTTGGTAGCTTTGCTTTCTTTTTGTTATTTTCTATTTTCGTAAATCCGATATTAGTGTCATCAGCCTGGTTATTGGTGAGTTCAACTACCTCATCCTTTGGAATAATTTCTTTTCTATCATCCTTTGGAATAATTTCCTTTCTATTTACCAATGTGTCTTTTTCTTTCTTTGAATTACTAACTGACACTGTTTTTTCAGTAATGGTTAGTTTAGGTTTGAGCAATGAGTGTTCAACAACATCCTCCCTAATGGAATACACGCCAGCTATATCCCCATTTGCCACAGGTTTATCAAAGTCAGATTTCGCGCCTGAATTTCCCATCACTGAGACCACCACTACTTCCTCGAGCGTTGCCTCTTGAGCACTTTGAACACCTTCACTGGTCACTTCCAAAGAGTTAGCAACAGCTAAAGGAGATTTCTGTTTTTTGTCTTTACTTTTCTTACTAGCTTTCTGGGTTTTTGATGGAATGTCATCAGTAGTAGCTGCAGGCTTTTTAGACTTCCTATTTGATTCATTCTGACCACCAATAAAGCTCAAAACCTCCTCAAGTGACTTATCACCCTTGTAGTTATCTATATCCTCGGATTTTTTCAACTCCTCGTTATTAGTCTTCTTTTTGCGCTTGCGTTTGTCCTGAACGTTGCCGAGGGAGCTGGTTTGTCGCGAGCTAGACTGGTCGATGGATCCGGGAAACGTGCCATAGCTGAATGTCTCGTTGCTGCTTGGGGGAGGTTGTCTCATTTGTGAGTACGTCGTCTTGTTGAACGCGCTGGGTCCCTCAGCGATAGGGTTGCCGTTCTCATCTGTGGTCACCGAACCATCATCTGAAAGACACGAGTCATGAGCATGAGATAAAGTGAAAATACAGTTTAGTCGGAAAGTGTTGTCCTTGATAAGCCTGTGTGGACTGCACAGGCTAATCTGGGACGACACTTTACACACATCGATTAAGCCCAGTTTTCTCAGTGCGAGGCTCAAATGGAATTCGATATCCAAACAATTTTAATGACATTATTTCTATACTTTAAAATCACCATAGCAATCAAATGCGATGGGTAAGGGCAACATTATGCTAAGAACATGTTGACTTTAATCATGTCATACAGCATTGTTTCGCACTTACAAGGTCATCTGACAGTGCATACTAAAACCTAGAAATGGATTGATTGCAATATTCAATTTTTTCTATCAAGTTCAGGCCTTTCCAATGGATTTTTTTAAAGGCACAGGGGCATAGACCCACAGTTGGCATTGGGTTTGATTGTATTAAAATCTAATGTGTCCTATATTCATTTCTACATTACTTCGGAGCTTAATCAATCACACAAGGACAATAGTTATGTTCCGAAATTTAAGCACAGGGGGTAATTTTGAATTGAACATTTAGGCACACTGACCCTTATTTGGAAATTTGTGCACAGGGCTAATCCTGATGTGGAAATTCAGGAACAGGGCTTATCCTGATTTTGAAAGTTCAGGCACAGGGGGTAATCCTGATTTGAAAATTCAGGCATACAGTAAAACCTGTTTTTGAAATTCAGGCACACGGGTAATCCTGATTTGGAAATTCAGTTACAGTGGTAATTCTGATTTGGAAATTCAGTAACAGGTGTGCCCCTGTGCTTAAATGCCCTGGGCAAAGGCATGAAAATAGTTTAAGCCTTATTAAAAAAAAATCCAATTCTTTTTGTTTTTAGCTTTTGTCTTACAGAAACAGAAATAACTGAAATATTTATAAATAAAGAAATACACATCCGCAAACTACACAAATATCTGTATGAATCTACTTGATTGATATGTTTTGTGATAACCACAGGCAAAGAGATAGTATTACTCACTGCACAAAATAGATATACATTCATACCATGATATTTCGCAATAGCCAATCTATGGCATGATCGTACCATAATCATGAATCATACATTTGTAGATAAAACTCAGAGAAACAGTCATTATATGACAGCGATTTTTTTCCTTCTTTATAATGTACTGGTTAACGGCACTTTCCCAATTACGAAAAAACTACAAATTTCCCAATTGCTGTCCAGAAAATTCCCAATTTAAAAAAAAAAAAAATGTTGTTTTTTTTTTGTGGGAAAATGCGGCATTTAGTTAGTTTCCCTATGCAGCTCTATGGCTTGAACCTAGGTAAATATAATATTGACAACTTGAAAACACTAAGTTATCAATTTTAAAGTATTTGGGAGCAAAAAATCAAATACACCAATTTCCCAATTTGAGGTTTTCAGGACTCGTTTTTTTCCCAATTTTGAGATTTTCACGACTCAATTTTTATCCAATTGGACCGGTACGGGTACTTTTCCCAATAGGACAAAAAAAATCGCTGTATGATACTACATTCAAGGTGTCAATTATTCAACAGAAGTGTAACAATGTCAACTTCTATAGTACAAGATAAACTGTAAAACTACCATTATTAAAATGGTGTACTGTTAATGATTATGTTGAGGCCACAATGCACTACAATTTAGAACTGAGAGGACTAGTTGAATGCTGCACACTGGAGAATCAATCAGCAACAGTCCTCAAGTCTCTCTCATAATGGTGGTGCAACATGTGATATTGATTCACTGGAAAAAACTTTCCATCAACTATAGCATTTATTTTCCTTGAAAGAAAGGAGCCTCACTGTTGGAAAGGCTTTCTTAATGGATGGGCGTAAAGTATCGCCCCTAGATTGACTATTCAAAGACGACTGTTTCTGCTTTTATGGAATTTTAAAGGAGTAACTTTCTAAACGAAAAGCCATTCTAGGCAGAATATGACGTCCCTGATAAGCTTGTGCACAGGCTAATCTGGTATGATATTTAACCCACATGCATTACACCAGGCTTCCCGGAGACTCGTTCAAATACTTGAGTGATGAAGATGATGCCACCCCTGCTATTACTAACCAATACACCCAGTTAAATATCACAAGTTTGTAACTTGCTCTACGCAATCACTCAAAACAACTCATCAAAGCATTGTTTTAAGGAGGCGTTAAACAATAAACATTAAATCCACATAACAATGTAATACATACTTTTCAACGTAATACTCAAAAGCTGTTCTAATCACAAAAGCACAACTAAATTGCCAATTTCTCAGTTAAAGTATGCAGAAAAAAGCAAACAAGGCACAACTAGTGATACTAGTTATCCATCACTTCATGTACAATTGTACATCAAGCCTTTAATACTTTCAATGCGTATCATTTTGACCATACAATTTGTTGTCAGATAAATAATGTCCCAAGAGCGCAGTGTGATAAAATTCACTCCAGTGGCTATCCATACAGTACATAAACAAACAAGGATTTTCATCCAATAAATCACCAAACTGTTAAATTAAAAATCCTATTAATAACATTCCAGGTTTTATATATATACATTTTGTGTTAATTAACAACAACAAACACCTTGCACTTGTAAAGGCATACATATCTTCATTTTACAGTAATCATTGTTATGTGTCACATACATTTAGACATGAATTTAGAACACCGGATATGCTGATGTTAAGGTTTCTACCTGTTTAAGTTGGATATATCTCGAACATTTCCACACTAGTCTTAAGTATATTATTCTTACAAAAAGCTGGTATTTGACATGATAAATATCATTATTACACAATACTTTAATAAACAGGTAACAGATCAGACTGTACTTCACTATACCTATGGAAAGAACAGATTTGTCACTGACAAAACAGAAGTCCCTGACTAGATGACTAATGTTGTCAGAGTAAGAACAGGATCTTAACCCTTTGCATGCTGGGAAATTTGTCGTCTGCTAAAATGTCGTCTGCTGAATTTCTAAAATTAGCATTTTCTTATTTTTTTTTCAAAGAATACTATCAGAATAGCAAACTGTTTGGATCCTGATGAGACGCCACGTTCTGTGGCGTCTCATCTGGATCCAAACTGTTTGCAAAGGCCTTTAAAATCCGGTTCCAGCGCTCAAAGGGTTAAGTACTTTTTAGTTATGGCAGGATGCAGATTTGTGCTTTCAATTATGTATGTAACCGTAGCAGCCACAATTTTGTTGACAGAAAAAAATGAAATAATGTGATATTCACCACATGGCCCTCTATCAACATATCAGTGTCATCCACCTAGCTAAAGTACTTCTTGAGTTGACGCAGGATCCAGAATCTAAGTTTTCACTTATTTCTGTAACCCCAAAACCACAAATTTTGGTCTGACCAAAAAACTGAAACAATGTGCAATTCCCCATATGGCTCTGTATCCACATACCGAGTTTCATCCTTTAAGCACTTGAGTACTTTTTTAGTTATTGCAGGATACAGATTTTTGGACCGACAGACAGATAGACGGACATATAAAATCTATAATGGACAGATAAAACTTATAACATTATAACGTACATATTCCCCATTTCAGCTCTCTATCCACACACTGTGCCTGGATTTTGGAAACAAATCCCGCCCATCTGAATACTATTCCACCAGATTGTGTATTCCAGCAGACCTGATATTTAGTAGCCAATGTTGTGAGTCCCGTTCAGGGAAAACTGGGATAAATGCAGTCTGCACAGGCTAATCAGGGATAACACTTTTCGCCTAGATCAAATTTTCATTTTAAACGAAAATTCATACAATCGGAAAGTGTTGTCCCTGATTAGCCTGTGTAGACTGCACAGGCTATTCTGGAACAACACTTAAGACACATGCATTAAGCCCAGTTCCACCAGATTGTGTATTTCAGAAGGCCTGACATTTAGGAGCTAATGTTGTTTCCCCCATCATGACATTATTCATCAGGCAGACAATAATAACTCAGCTGCCACCATCACATTGAGAGCATTCCTGAGCAGCTGAAACTGCTGTTAACACCCACATGTCTTGTGGTGATGCAAAACGTCTTACCATATGAGTTATATGTGTTAGTTCTCATGCACAAAAAGTGCAATACTATAACTCAATGAACAAGAAACCATAGGAGAACAAATGTATAGAGTGTTTTTGCCACAAATTTGGACTGCATGTCCAGATTAATGTTGCAAACATGTTTTATCTTCTGCAAACAATGACATTTGATGTACATTTAAATGACAAGAAATATGATACGTGCTTTACTAATTATCAACAGAGAAATACGACATATTGAATGAGCTTTAACAAGAGATGTGTTTGTTGGAAACACAATGACCCCTACTGCGCTGCTTCGATTTTTTTTAATATATTTTTTGTGACCTTTGACCTTGAAGGATGACCTTGACCTTTCACCACTCAAAATGTGCAGCTACATGAGATACACATGCATGCCAAATATCAAGTTGCTATGATCAATTTTGCAAAAGTTATGACCAATTTTCAAAACCTAAATGCAAGTGTGACGGAATTTCAGAAGGACAGACAGACAGAAAGACGGACAAACAGACAGTGCGATCACAATATGCCACCCTACCGGGATAAAATTATCTGAGCTTACATGTATACTACACAAACACTCACATTTATTCAATAATGTATTTCAGTCTTGATGTGACAAGTGCACCTAATGCTGGACAATGAACTCCATGAACTCATTATTGAAATCCTTGCTTGCCCATACCAGCACATTTAAGTTGTGAAGTCGTTAGCATGGAGAAAATGGAGTGCTGGTTCTTATCAAGCCAACACCAGCATGATCTCACTGCAGCTATCATCTGATTTCACTGCAGCTATTATCTGATCTCACTGCAGCTATTATCTGATCTCACTGCAGCTATTATCTGATCTCACTGCAGCTATTATCATCCCGAAAGGCTGAAAATACTTGAAAGCCAAACTTTGACAGCAGTTTTCTTAACATAATTTCTTTTTTAAGCTTAACATGGCACAACGAACACTTCGCTACACAAACATTCAGAAGTTCTTCATCACCAAGATAAATGGTAAAACAAGCTTTATTAGCATGAGGAAAACTGTTTAATTAGATAACCTAATTTAATGTAACTCACTAGGATAAAACACCCAAAGCAAAACTGAGCGTTGTATTTGGATGTATAGAACAGCACATTTAATACCATGAAATAACTAAGTAATCAGCTTATAAGTAGTTACCACAAACATTGACAGAATGCAAGCTTTTCCATGGCAACATTCAGCCTAGAATGTAAATTCATAATTAATCACAATATCACGTGATAAGAACAGAGGCTGACAAGTAAAACATAGGACATGCAATTTTCATGTAAGATTGAAACTTTACAAAAATAAGTATAGTCTTGCAACATTCATTTTTGTCCGCAAATAAGTTTTCTACGTGGTAAAAGATTATGTTCAATATAGTAAATGATTCAAAGAGATCTGCAAGAACTAGACAGTTTGATGTTTCCACTTTGATGAAACAATTACTTCTGGAGTGTTCTGTACTATTCTACAGGTCTGAAGTGTTTTGGCTCTGTACTTAGTGAACTACGCCAACGCTTATCTCAACACTTTGGTAATGGTACTGGTACCGGTCACATTGAGAAAAGTGTAGTTTTCAGCAAAATTGGAAATTGTTATCACTATTTGTTTAATAGCTGTCTAGACAATGAAAAGGTATCATCTGCCATAACCTGACATTATAGATGAAAGATTGCATTAATGAATGCTATTCAGTAGTATTTATTTTCTGTTGAAACTCACAAAAATACAATACAATTCAAGTGATTCCAATTTACTCATTCAATGTTAAACTTTATTAATTAAAATTAATTGTAATGGAAACTAGTCGCCACCAAACATGGTTACTTCCCGGTAAACAATAACTGATATTTCTTACGAGTAGATGCTTGGATAACACCAAAGTACAAATAAAAGCATATTGTCCATCAGGGGATTTTTAGGGTATTTTGGATTTCTTTGTTTTAGGATTCAGGCAAATTTTGCTTTCAAATTCGGGAAAATGGTCATGAAATCAGATTGGGGATCGTACCCTTTTGAGCATACAAATAATGATGCATACAATATTCAAATTTGAGGGGTTGAGTGTGAAAGTGCTCTATCAGTTTAGCATGTTCATATGTGTCGTGTTCTGAGAAAACTGGGCATAATGCTTGTGCGTAAATTGTCATCCCAGATTAGCCTGTGCAGTCTGCACAGGCTAATCAGGGATGACAATTTCCGCTTTAATGGAAATTTTCGTTTAATTGAAGTCTTTTCTTAGCAAAAATCCAATTTAGGCGGAAAGTGTCGTCCCGGATTAGCCTGTGCAGTCTGGGATGACACTTTACGCACATGCATTTTGCCCAGTTTTCTCAGAACGAGACACATATCAGATACAGCAATTTCCCCGTAACACTGGAAACATGTACGACAACAGAGAATGCACATTCACACAGTAGCTGCACTGCTTTAACTCTGTTTATTTACTTGTTCTTTACACTTGACATTAAACACTGAGCTTGCTGGTGCAGTGAACTAATGCCAAAGTTTTTAATAAGTTGTTTAAGATGAGCCTCGTTTCAATATTTCCGAAGTGGAAAGTTTTTGTTTTTTTGTGTTTTGTTTTGTGTCGCTCTCAACAACAGCACTGATCTGAAAATAAAAGTTCAGTGTGTTGTAAAGTTTGCTCCACTCTTTTAGCAGGGGTTTCGCTGTCGTTCGCCACTGTCGCAAAATGGCTCTGATTTTTTTAAAGTGGCTCCAATTTTTGAACAAGGGCTGTTTGTAAAACATGCATGCCCCCCATATGGGCTGTCAGTTGTTGTGGCAGCCATTGTGTGAATACATTTTTGGTGGTGGTGGTGGTGGTGGCGGCGGCGGCGATCGTGGTGGTGTACAGAAACCATTTTACTGTGTTGAGTCACCGTGACCTTGACCTTTGACCTAGTGACCTGAAAATCAATAGGGGTCACCTGCCGGTCATGACCAATGTCCCTATGAAGTTTCGTGATCCCAGGCCTAAGCGTTCTTGAGTTATCATCCGGAAACCATTTAACACTTAGGTCACTGTGACCTTGACCTTTGACCTAGTGACCTGAAAATCAATAGGGGTCATCTGCTGGTCATGACCAATGTCCCTATGAAGTTCCATGATCCCAGGCGTAAGCGTTCTTGAGTTATCATCCGGAAACCATTTACCTATTTCCAGTCACTGTGACCTTGACCTTTGACCTAGTGACCTCAAAATTAATAGGGGTCATCTGCCAGTCATGACCAATGTCCCTATGAAGTTTCAT
>VMBQ01008678.1:7768-25892 GCA_007657795.1 Dreissena rostriformis
ACCCGCCTTCCGCGCCCGCCAACCCGCCTACCGACATTCACCAATCTAATAACCAGATTTTTCCATCGGAAAACCTGGTTAAAAATATTAATCGTGCACGACTATTGTAATATATTTCCGATGAAGTAATTCAACAATGCCATTGTCTGGTAAATTACAAAACATAGATATTGGTGAAATAGCTTTACGAAATACAGAGGGAAACCAAACTTTATGTATTTCTTTAGTATGCGATTAAAAAAAAATTGGTTTACTGAAAGAACAATTGTTATGTTGTTCATGAGTAAAAGTGCCAGAGTGTCAATAGTTCAACGTGCGAAAATGCTGTAGCTCACTATTTTACAATTACAAAGGAACAGTAACTGCGATTGTATCTATAAGAAAGAAACGTATTTAAGTTTCTTTTCATCTGTTTCAGTTCAGCAACACAAGAGTGTGCCTAAATGAACAGTATATTTTGTCTCGAGTTGACATTTTAAAAAGCTTGAACGTATATGCTTGAATGTATTTATGGAGTGATTTTTTTTTCAAATGCATAAGAATATGAATATGTCTGATCAGCAATGAGAATTATTTCTTTGATTACCTCAACCGTTCCTTTAGGACAGAAGCAATGCAATTCATTTCAATTATTTCAGTATTATAGAGCCGTTTACGAAAAGGACATAGGCCTTTGGCGATAAGTCATACTGGACGAAATTCATGAACAAAACATGTCATAAGCTTTAATATCTTTTATCAGCATTGAATTTAGACCTTTAGACAGACTAGAAAAGTCATATGACCCTTGAGACAAGTGGGACCGCGCTGTATCATGTGCTTTTGTGGGTGTCAGATAATTGTACAAGTGGTATCTTGTCCTTATGAAATGACCTTGTGCTGTGGTTTGACTTATAAATTTTATACTGTTTATGCAGCTGAAGTTTCACTTTATTCATATTGAATGCAGAGTCACATAATTTAGCCAAATACTTGTCGTCATGACAGTGACTGTATTGTACTCAAAACGCCGAACATATCGAACATGGCGAGGAGTATACTGTAAGATTTACTTTCTGAAAGACTCTTATTTCATCAAAAGTGTGGTTGCAGGTCAAATCGCATACACTTATGCAGTGGGCGTACATAAATCGGAATCTAACCAATCCATAACGCAGATGATGCAACAGTGGACAGCGAACAAGTGAACCCACACTTTACTTGACTAACACATTTCCAAACTAAGGTTCCAGCATATGGACATCAGTACTATAATCCAGCAATATATACAAACTGTGAATTGGGAAATGCATACGGTTGCCTTTTTTTGCTAAGGTGGATCAGATCTTATATCTGGAAAGTGCCGGCAAAGCATACTGCGTCTACCGGAAATAAATACAAGGCGTTTATAGTGCGTTCACAAATGGGTCTCAGAATACAGAGTACTGACTTATAATTGACTAACTGTCCACTGTTCTACTCATTCAGCAAACACTAATGTGGTCGTTGAAATCGAATTACGGATTCACACGTGACAGATAATTCATACGAATAGTGCTATGACTGTTATACTTGCCTGTGTGAATGCATATGATTCATGCAAATCAAGTGTTTACGGACCGATAGATTGGATACATGTGAAATCTCATGGCAAATCACTCGTGTAACATTTAAACAGGGCAATTGTCGTCAGTTAGTCATGTTACGATTTCCTGTTAATAAGAACCTAATTTGGATGAAGTCCACTTTAATAGTGGCGATACATTGTAACTGACGTTTGAAATGTTACAAAGTACAAGTATGAGAAACAAATGTTCCAGCTAATTTCTCTTTCTTAAAAAATATTTCAAAATATAACGCATTAACTGAAATTGACTGTTATTGTTTCTGACAATTTCATATTACACTACATAAACTGTTTAAATATTGTTTATCCCATGGACAGTTGCGTTTTTTTAGGAATCTTTTATGAAATTTCGGTAATTGTAACAAGAAAAATCTTAATAGAAAAATATGTTCGACGTGTATCCCGAATTTGAAAATAAAGGTTCTAAATATGTTTTTATTTTTTTTTCAGATGTAAGTTGATAATCATCCGCATGAAATTTTTGTTATGCGGTATAGTGCATAAATTCGTTTACAATGTAATTTCATGTGTAAAGTCAAAACAAAGTTAATATCACATGTATTGCACTTCAAGATATATAAGAAATATTCAGCACATGTATGTACACATATTTTCAAACTACACATATGCAAACGTAGATGCTACTTCAGATCAAAGTATTTTTGAACTATTGGTATATTTTTTATTAACATTAGTATGTTTTTAACTAATGAAAAATATCGTATTTTAGCAGATGTCGGTTCTAAGTGAGATATACGCGAAAGACTCACGCTTAACATTCGGCTCGCATCGTTGCGACGCGAAATGCTTGTTAGAGTACTATTTACTGATTATTTTCACCTTCTTAGCATATCTACTTTACAAAGTGATCATATAGTTTATTTTAATTTTCAATTTAAACGCGTTTTCTACATATCAAATATTTCTTGTTAATTTGTATTGAATACTTATTAATAAAATACGAACGTATTACAAGTCTATAATAAAAGTAATTCAATTATGTTGTATTGTTAGGTCGTTGTTGCGGGAGCGAACGATACCGCAGAGTCTTTGCTTTGAATCATTCCGAGAACAACTGTTTGCTGTCATTCATTGCAACTAATGATAATCTCAAGGCTTTTGATAATTAGTGTTTTGTAGGTTAATATGTCGTTACCCATCTTTTCGAATTTCCCGCGACCGCTTGAACTGTTTAGTTATAACATAACAGAAAGAAAAATATTTTATTTGCAACTTAAGCATACAGCTCATCGTCGAAAAATCAATAAAGCAGTGATGCCAACATTAATATTAATTTATTTGTCTAAGGCAACATGTCTCTGCTCAAAATTTGATGAGTTACAAATAGGCTCCAATGGTATTGCACTACATATATAGCTAATCTTTGTATCCTGGGGTCAAATTTCAACATAAGACTATCTTTCTGTACACCAACATCAAATAATTCAGGTAGATGAAATATGGATATTTTCATGGTGTCTGTAACTGTTTGGACATCTACTTTTTGCGAACCTAAATTGTAAAGAACACACAAGTACAAGTCCATACAAAATATACGGTAGTGACAAATAATTTGTATCACTATAATATATATTGAGCAATCAGCATGTACATAAATGACCAGGATTGTGGTGTATGTATTAAATAAATTGCGTGTAATTGATTGTGTTGCAATTAATCTTGAAACTTTTTTTGAAACTTATATTTGAGTCCGTTATGTTCATGGTTAATTTACGAAAANAATAACAAGCAGGATACAAGTCGATGGTTTCTATGATTAATGTGTGTGATTTTTATTAAATAAGAAGCTATTTGTTCGGTGATTTTTATCTCATTGTTGCACTATTATCGATGTTGATGACAAAATATTGGAAATACACAGGAATTAAATGAAAATTGTTTTGATTACATTGTTAGTTACATGAACGAGTACATTACGTGCGCACGCATGCACATCCACATTTCATTAAATTTGTTAGACGTTTTATTAACACACGAAGGTATAATAAGTAGATTTAATCAATTAAAAAATAACAGTATACAATTTCGGCACAAATAAATTCAAATGCCTTGAAAAACCAGAAAAAAGCATAATTTTCAATGAAGCAATCTACGAGCTAGTTTATCAAATCTAGGTACTTAAATCACTTTTCAGACAAATTGAAGAAAAATTCCAGGTAGTTTAAACCGGCGCCAATACAAATGTCGAATATAGAGAAGTCAGCAGTCGGGTGTAGTGACAACAACTGTCACATTATTACATTGTATATAAGGTTGAAAGATTTCGCACCTTTTTAGAACACGCTTTCCCAAAATAAAGGATATTCTGACACACCCTGGTACAGATCCATGGATAAACCTAGATAAAACTCCAAGGAATGCCCTTTTGTTTCTATATACGAATCTCATATCGTTTTTTATTTCAAACAAGTTAACATTTCAAAATAAAACAAACATGTTTTTATTCATGAGATGAGGATTTATATCTGGATTAGATTTTAGGAAAATACGCAGCAGATGAAGATGCCATTGAGAGTTGAAATATTACGAAAACGGCATATTATATTTGTCAAGAAAAAGAGTACAAAAGAATTTCTGGTTTCCGATTTACATCTTGAAAAAAGTACGCTATCAAGGGTTGACATTTTGTTCATTAAATTCATCAAAAAGTTGAAACAACAGTAATTATAAAGTTTCATATTTTAAGAAACTAGAAAAAGACTTTGACGTATAAAAAAGGGCAAACTCTGCATTAAAATAGGACAGACACGGAAGTTAGTGTTTAGCCCCCGTTTTTCTAAGCTTCTTACGCAATTCTTGACCTGCTGCACACAATTTTAATTCACAGTATAATTTCACAGTATTCAAATATGCTTTAAATAAACAACTTTTATTTTTTTATTTTATGTATAGGTCTTTGAATGTACAATTATGCGTAATAAACCAGCCGGCAACAATATTCAATTCAGAATGTTGTTATAATCCGTTTTAAATGTTCTAAGTTCCTTAATTCAAATAAATACAAGTATAACCAAAATTTGATTTTTTTCCTGAGTTCAGCACCTTATAACGCTTTTTTACTTCAATATTTTTAATAAATAATCATCCACCATCGCGAAACCGAAGCCTCATTCGTTTTCTTCTTTATCAATATTAGCTGCGCTAAAACTTTGTTGTCCCTATATGTCTATATTGGCTGCGCAACAAACTGCGTTTTATACACACCCTTTTTTGGTTGTTGTAAAGGCAGTTGTCTGTCATTAAGTATTGAAAGGAAGCTGCGTGCATCATACGGTGCTGGTTTTTTGTCGCGAATCATGCAATCAAACGATGCCTTGATTGCAATTACGTTGCGCATATCAATGTCAACGAAATGAATGTCTTGAAGCGTTGATACATTTGTAAACATGTTGCAGAAGTCCAATACGGCCTTTGCATACTGGATTGTGCAATATTCCGTCGGGAGGCCAACTAGTCCTGCAACAAACATACACTGCTTTAAATATGATTTGTATCATTTAAGATACATAAGCGAGAACATATCTATAACAAAAAGATACGTGTGACATCGGTAAAAGCTGCTGCGTACATTTTAAATATAAGTGAAAACTTAAACAAATGCATGTTTAAATCGATGCAACATTTTAATATTGGAAAGCGCTTAGAATTGCAAATAACATCATAATATGTAAATTTCGCATACATATATGTCTTACCAGATCTAATTGCTGGTAGTGCAACGGATTTCATCCCTCTTTCGTTTGCTGCTACAAAACTATTGAAAACAGCTCTGTACAGATCTCGTCCACATGATTCGATACCCTGTAGTGTGTTTGTATCATAATCTTCCCATCTCGGACCTATGGCATGGATAACGCACCGATAACTGAGCCGTCCAGCTGTTGTTACGACAACCTCTCCAACAGGAATAGGTCCGTACGTCTTGATATACATGTCGCCTTCGTTCGTTAGTTCGTTTCCTGCGCTTCTTGCAATGGCGCCTGAATCTTCTCCATCGTGACTCAGCATATCATTAGATCCACTAACGATGCAATCAAAATTCATATGACATATGTTGGCATTATACATAAAAACTTTAATTTTTGACGGTATTTGGTATTCACAGAGCGTGCTGTATCGACTTTTCCAATGCCGACCATCTGAAATGTAGTTTAATGCATTCATAAACGTTAAAGGCACACATAATGTGTACACATTTAATAACGAGAATTCGATTAACTACGATTTAACCATCACTTACAACAGAAAAATTGGGCAAAATAATCAATTTACATTTTCGTGAATAAATGGTATTCGGTATGTTTTCCATAGTGTTTTCGTTGTATTAAAATATTTTTAAGAAATATACATGTCTTAATTTCTGACGAAAAAAGTTATGTTATTTCAAATCATGAGTTTAAAAGGTGGAATTATGTTATGAGTTTGAAAGAATGAATTCTATAATGAGTTTGAAAGAAGGAATGTTGACATGAGTTGGTAAAAAATGTTAAATGTGGCCATTGCAGTATTTCAATGTAGAGGGTCGTTAAACAACCATAAATGCGACGTGTATAAACTTTTAAGGCACATATTTGTTGATCACATCGAGAAAACGTTGGTAGTAACAATCAATATTTAATGTGTAACTATGCACACTATGTTTATAATCCAAAACTGTTTACCTGGAATTCATCACTGCCATCAGCCGTCTCTTTTACTTTAAAAGTACCTAAACTGGAATTAGCGCTGAACAATTCTCTTTGTTAGGCGTCGTTTGGCTTGAAACTGAATGTGTCAATAGAATTGTCCTGGACCGAATTTCTTAATTTTGTTTTCACGTCTCTTGTTTCATTATGGAAACTCTTCATGGCTACATAAAGCCGCCCGTGGTGCTAATTCATCGATTAACTTCTTTTTTTCACTGACAATCTTCTTAACATCGTCACAATCTAATTTAGTTAAAAGAAGTGCCATACATTTAAACCCATGCATACTTGAGCCTTCCTCTTCGGCTTCATTTTTCATCAAACTGAGTTGTTCCGTAAGTTTAAGGAAAAATGTTTCAATTTCTCTCTTAAATGTTGAGTTACAATCATTGTTCACTTGAACCATTTCTGCTATCTCATTTTCAGTGTTGTTTATTTCGGTCTCCAACTCCTCTATAACTGACAATATTTCTGTCACATTTAGCTCGTCTATTTTAATGTCTAGACGGTCTGTAGTATCATGAATGCAATCTTTATGACTTAATCGAAGGCAGCGCAAACATATGGCAACATTGTGATTTTCACAATAAAATCTCGTTTTTTTCTGATTCATGAATCTCATAATTTTGATATGGCATATCGGTGTCTTCCTTGGACTCATTCGTAAGTTCGTACGTGCTTTCTACGTTGAGAGAGGGATACAGACGTTGGAAAGAAAAAAAATACATGATCGGCAAATACTGGAACTTTTTTGTGATTTTGAAAGCAGTTTGAGCCTAGCTTGCAATTACAGTTTTCACAAAACCCCATAACAGGTTCAGCAGAACAGAACACGCACTTTTCTACACTGGCTGCCATACTCATGTTAATTACAATAAAAGAAACATTATTATAACATAAATTTAAGTATAACATAATACCAAAAATAAATATAATGATATTTGAAAATAACAATAAAAATGTTAGACGAGTGAATCAAACACATACTCTATGTAACACTCGCATTGTAAACATTGAAAACATTTTAAGGAAGAATATTTACTCCGCGTCATCAGATGCTAACCGCATGACTTCGGATAAGTTCGTTAAAATGTATGTATGTTGATATTTTGTTACTGTACCAAACACATGTCTATTGGAAGCGTATGGCGAGGTCTAAAATAAATTGACTTATTATTCTTGAACTTATTTTTGCGAACCATTGTCCCCTAGTCTAATACATGAAAATTACAATGCACGAATTTAGTGGGTCTTAATTCGACGAAACACAATATATTGTACTTATAAAAATCGATTCTAGTAGTGTTATAATTTCTCTACCTCTATCTCTGATTCAAATGGGGTGGTCACAAGCTACATGCAAAAGTCGTATACAGCCTTATCACAAGAGGCGGATAACGCGTTGTGTGTATCAAGGCAAGATGGCTCTCAATAAACATGCGATATATCTAACAGGAGTTTCCGAAGTTAGCCGGTATATTACGACTTGCATAACATGGGCTATGTTAACTGGACCCCGTAATATGTTGCTGAATATTTCTTTAAACGTCAACAAATAATTTAGCACTTTGCAACGACATAGGCCTTCCCTACTTATAGTAATATTACATTTATTTTATAAGTGACCTCAAAACAAACAATTCGGACCCTTTTAATAGTATTTTCATAAACCCATCATACATTACAAATTCGAACTGTGGTGTTTATACCGATAAGCCCCTCGTGGGTTGACTATAACTTATAGCATTGACTAGCAACGACACTAAACACGACTTTAAGATATAAGTAACCGATTCACACACCTCAGGTTCAACGGAATAATCCTTTACGTTTAGTCACGTATGCTCAGCTCCGTGTTAAAGGAAAGAAGAGGCCTAATCCTCCTGGGAATACACGTCTACACACACACATAGGCTTATGCTCCAGAGAAAAAACTCCAGGGCAACGTCTTCAATCGTCTTAAGCCGATGCAAAAAGAGGTCGTCAGAACGCGCGTTCCCAGCAAGCACCATCCAGCTCCATTCTGATTGGTCGCTAGTTTATCAATGCGGCATATGCGTGTTTATGGGCTGGTTACTGGCACTAGAGTACTTTCGATTTCAACACTTAGTAACGTATGTAATTGTATGTTATTTACCACGTTACTGGCACTGTGGTTTACCTTTTCAACAAAAGAGGTGTCCACAAAACTACTTCTCACACGTACACACTGACGTCACCAGATTGAGCAGTTCCGTTTATGATGGCGGGACGTTAAAAATAAAAAAAATAAAACAGAGATCAGGGGGGGGGGGGGATNGGTGAAATGACAATACTAATAAAAAAATGTTATTGGCTGAGTGCTAAGAAAAAAATCATGAACCTTTTTTTTGTTTTGCCATCCAGATTGGTGACTCAACAGTAGATATACAATAAAACTGTATGGTAGCCATGTTGGCCTGAAAACAATTTAAAAACTCCAAATGAAAATGACTAGTGCTTGCTTCTGCAATTTATTCTGGTACTAATAACATTTTCCGAACAATATGTTCATAAAGATGGTTAAAATTTAAAGGTTAACACAATTGTCCAAAGTACAGTCAGGTTAGCATTAACGGATCATTACCAATAGCGGATCACTTTGATGTTCAACGATGCGTATTGCGATAAATAGTTACACATTATATTCAAGGCATTTTCTTTAAAACGCAATAGTTTGATCGGAATCGGAGCACCTTAATGGCATGTACATACGACTGTATTTACGTGTTTCTCTTGGTTAGCTCTTCGTGGGTTTCGTCTACTACTACTACAGCTACTATCAACGACACTAACTAATACTACTCACCGGGTCATCGATTAGAAACCTTTTCAGGATGGCACCAATCGTCCTCGGCAATGCACACTTCGAGGGGATCACACGTATACGTCGTCGGCTACACGCCGCTAATCCTCCTGGGAAATACGTTCACAGATACAGGCTAATCCTCCAAGGCAACACACACAGTCACAGGCTCACAGTCACAGGCTCACATACATAGGCTCACACACAGACTCCGCGTCACTAGTCCTCCTGGAAAATACGTAGGCTAATCCTCCAAGGCAACACACACAGTCACAGTCTAAAACATACCGTCACAGGCTCCAGGTCACAGGTCCACACTTATCCTCCTGAAAATTATTACCTCAGGGCAACACATCCGTTTACATTCGTATCCAGTGCATGAAGGAGCGTCATAACGCGCGTTCCCATCCAGCTCCATTCTGATTGGTAGCCGGTTCCCTATCACGCGACACGTGCGTGTTTCGTGGGCTGGTCAATTTTACTTCAGTATTTACTTCCGTCTCGTTTCTAGAACGAGGTTGAACATTTAGCGCTGCCACATTTGATAACTTGTTAGGTGAGAAAGAAGTATATGCATATATGTAAAGGTCTTTAGTAGACTTTCTGCCTGCAAAACACAATTTTAGTTTTGTTTCGTTTTTGCACCACCGTAAATAGAATGAAAAATTAGGGCAATAGCGGATCAAGCATCTCCTGTTAACATGAGTAAAAGGGGCGTCTCAAACGTTTGAAAAGCCAACCGATTTTGTTACTGATATTACAATAACGTATTAAGGCTGTACGAGAACTGTTAAACGTTATGTTATGGCGACATTTTTTTTTAATACGGGCGAACTGTGTATTATACATATAGGCATAATTGTGATAAATATATAATGTTACGATTTATTGATTGAAAATTGTTTCATCACTAACAAAGACCAATAATGCATGTGTACAACAGATTTGTGTATGAAATCGATGTAGGCCTACTTATTAATTGCTTTTTAACAGCATAACATAAACTGTATAATTTTGATTTAAATATACTGCAAACACATACTCTGTTGGATGTCGGCAGAAAATGTTTATGGTATGTATAGTGAATATCTTCCACATTTCCAAAGAGATGAAATTGAAACTTTTAATATGTAATCACCATGAATTGTAGATGTGAAGGAAACTTTGCATCCCCACACATTCCTGAGTTTTTTGTTCTGAACATGGCTGACAAATGTTGGGGTGTAATTCATGTTTTACTAAGCTATTAATATTCATTATTAACCGTATTATATTTGTATTTGTCTGTTTCAGGAAGCTACTGAAGAGGCTAAGGGTTCAAGAGCCGCCACCTTTCCGTAAACCGCTGCTCTATCAACATCAACGCATCCATCAACTATCAGGAATGACAGTTCAGTTATGCAATAATAATAAGAAAGATTTAATAGAGACAAAATACATAATATAGCACACTCTGAATGTCAGAAATAAACTATCGAACAATGAACATCCTTATTATATCTGAATGAAAAACTTTGAGCATTTCAGCATTGAAGTACTGTATTTTTAAGGACGTTGGCAAATTTACTGGATGAGTTTCATAGAATATGGTACTGTATGACAATGTATGCCACATCAGTATTATCACATGCTTGATAGAACTCACAATGTGTCTGCACTGAGGTTTGGCATAGTGATAGATAGAAATGAACCTCGGCTTGTGAAAAAAGGGTTTAATACATGTGTGTAAAGTGTCGACCCAGATTAGCCTGTGCAGTTTGAACACCTTATCAGGGACGACACTTTCCGCTTTTATTATATGTAAGGATTACCGTATTTATAAAATTAAGCACCTGTCACAGACGCTTACTTTCGTATTGTCCGGGAGTATACAAACCATGTAGATAAGAATGCTTGTCTGCTGTGGATCCCTGACATTTATGCTTTTAATATCTCTTTTCATGGAATGGTCACAGCTGTTAAAAGGCATTTGAAATTGTAAGATATTGATGGTTTGCATGAAAGCAATGTTCTAGGCAAATTGTCTGGCTGCTTTTGCAGAATATTGAACTCTGGTGGCTATATGTATGTGATTGTTATAAGAGAGCCTTGTGTAAGCTTCCCATCATAGTCTGCCCCACATGCGAAGGGATGTGGCATTGTTATACCTTGTATATATGTTGTTGCTGATGACACAGAAAGCGCTTTTGCCAGTCTTACTGAACAACGTTCCAATATGGTTGAGGGCAAAGCTATGAAATAATCAATTCCGTGCTAAGTTTCATTATGTGTATCTTTCTTTGTATGATTTAAAGTTTCAAGTCTGTGTAACATATACATGATATAAGTAAGAATATAATTGTCCTTCAATATTTGAAATGCTCAGATATTCACACTGTAGCGTTATTCGATCTGAACAATGACGCTAACACATTGATAAAGTTTCCATTTTATTTTTTCTCCATAAATTTTAAACTCAAACACTTTCCAAAGTCCATATCCAAATCTAATAGTTAATCAACAAAATACAAGCGAACCCCTAAAGGGGGCCTCGCCCAATACAGCAAGAAATAGCGTAACTACATCTTTGCCTTTGTGCGTGGTACTTATTATTAATGCAACAAGTGACAGTTTATATAGCATTTAACACTAGACGCTAGTATGTAATATAAGGAAAAGTCCAACCTATTAAGGAAAGAGTTTGATTAATAAATGACGTTTTTGGCCTAAGCAATTTATAACATTGGAAAGATGGCTGGGTAAATTAAAACATAACTTGTAATAAGGCTGACCACATCATGAAATTGTAAAATGATTTTCCCAAATGTTAACTAGCTTAAGGCTATTACGTCACAACACAAAAATATGGTATTAGACTGAGAACATTATGCAAACCTTTCAAGGATCAGTATCATCGTTATTTGTGGGCCCGTGTCTTTCAATGAGCCTTGTTACTACACAGCATTGTCAATGTGTCATAAGTCTTTCATCATTTGAAGCTATTTTACTTGTCAACTTTCAGTTTTCTGTCATTCTGGTTAAGTCATTATAATATGCAGCATTTTTAATTAGTCATAACTCTTTGCAAAATGTATTATTTGAAACTATGTTACTTTACACAATTCAATCATTTATTTTCGTAGTTATCATTCTAAATATAATTATATGATCAATGAGTTTGTATAATGTGATGCTATTTTACATGGATATTTTTGTATCTTGTTAACTGTTTAACATGATGCTTTATGTTAAATTAACTACGGTCTTATTGATTATGTATAATTATATAAAACTGTATGCAAATCTGGTTGATTCTTTCAATAAATGATCTCAATCGAGTGTAATCTTCATGTTTTATTCGTGGTTCATGTTTAATATTGATGATTAGATACGATGAGATAGTATCATGTTTTATAAGATATAGGATATTTGTTGGATTGGGTGGAATATCGATTGAAATATATTTTTTCTATGATCACGAGTGAATTAAAATCTATAATCCACCCAATCCAACAAATTTTCTTTTTATTTTATGCTTACAAATTATTTATTTTTTTTATTTTTGCCAATCCGTTCAAACCAATTTCCTGTTGGGCGCCCAAAAATATCATAAACGCTTTTACAATAAGCGTTTCAAATAGTTCACAAGAAAACAAACGTTTAATAACTTGGTTTTTTGTATATACAATGCAGCACATATCGAATGAAAAGAAACGAACACCGATAACATCATTTAAAAGATGAATAATCATATTACGACACAATTTGTTTATGTTATGTTGGCGTATTAATATGCGGAGTCTATTTATAGCCTTAATAACGGTAAAAATGTCTTTGCCATGTTTAACAAAGTGCACAAGAAAGGAGTGTTGACAATTAAATGGAATTAACTGGAAAAAATTCAACAGTAAGTGTTCGTGCCAATTTTATCACAAACTATTTAATCGCTATCACTGTCTGGAATCATACGGATACGCTTGTAGCGTGGTTGATCAGAAAAATAAGGCGAAGCATCCGGTGTTTTTGTTGGGGTTTTCACTTGTTGATTAAACACATTCTTCTGTGACAGACCCATTTCAGAGCTGTGGAAATTGTGGAAAGTAACGTTGCCTTGGAAATTTGAGTTTACAAAGAATTCTCTTCCCATCGGTAAATCACTCATTAACGGGGTTGCAGATGCAGATGGATGAAGATTCTGCGTTGCTTCAGCAGTTTGATTTGAATGTGAGAGAATCTTTGTTTGCTTTGATTGATCCGTGTTTATCCCACTACAGTTTGTCAACCAGTTCCGGATAATCAACAGTTCCGATAAATTTGTATTTAATTTTCCAGAATGCCCAAATAAAAACAAAATGATAAGTGTCTTACCTATACATTAGGTAAAGGAATTAATTAACAAAGTTTTAGCAAGAAAGCTTTTGTATTATGCTTGCAGGGGGGATAAATGCGGCAAAAAGTTAACCGGAACTGATTGAATGAGTTATGTTTTGAAATGTGCATATGTATATAGAAGGCTTTATTATTTTCAAATAAACTTTTTGCTGATTGAAAACAAATGCCATGACAATCTTTTGAAATACTAATTCTGTTAGTTGAATGATTTTTAATAGTTTCCCGAAGGGTTAACTTTAATTAGCTATTTTTGACAAAAAACTCCATATGCCGTCTGGCCTTACCTGTTATCATACAAAATAAAGTGTACCCTTTATTTTTACATCTCCTCACATTGAAACTAAATCCTGAAAGAAATTATTGTGGTCAAAAGAATTAACGTTTTTTCGCCGGGTGATTCTAAACTGGTTGACTGACTGTATAGTTATTTAGACTGTTGACATTTTTGTGGCCTGAAATTTGTATGATCTGATGAGCTGGGATGTTTTCATCATTTAATTTCTGGATCAAGTGTTTTCTGGCACTGTAAAAAAAAGTAATGTTATTGATAGTCTTGGCTAATTAAGAAAAACAAATCAAATGGGAACATTGCATATAACAATTAAAATAAAGCTTTTGTAATTGCTTTGTGTCCATTTGAAAAACTTCATCCAGAGAAAAAAACACATATACAGTGCATGGATCTGGAAAAATGGAGAAAGGCATCTTGCTGAAAATGAGGAATCTTGAATAAATGGTGATAATTGATAATTTAAAGGTAAGTGATCATTTTCTTTTTATTTGGGATATGTACGGTGGCACTAAGGTGATATCAACGCTCCTAAAATAATTATGCCGGGAAAACACAAAATAAGTCTGTTTTCACGAGTTAGTTTTTTATTTTGGAGCAGTGATGTCATTTTAGTGCCACCATAGATATGCGAATGAGTTAAATGTAAATGAATTCTACCCGTATGGGTTGATTTGGGGCTCTGTTATCCCAGCATCCGCCTTCATCTCTGCCATGATGCCGTACAGCTTGTTTATACCTATTGCTGACCTCCTGAACCAGCCTAGCTGTGTGCTGTTGCATGGTGTGAGGAAGAACGGACTGTCATCTCCTCTCATTTCCACCGGCCGTTTGTCTGCATACAGCTTATACAGATGAACGGGGTCTCTGTTGGGCTCTTCGGGGACTGCATAAGCCCTTGGTTTGACTGACCTAACAAAATTAAACTTTATTTGTGTATAAAAATAGTAGCTCTTAATTCAAAAGTGTCCACTAAGTTGCTTTAAACCATATAAAAAACAAGATATCAATGGCTTTTTTTTCAAATAATCATTAAGTTAATTTATTTATCATTAATTTAATGATCTACTGTTATTTATGATTTAGCTAGAATTTGTTAAATACATTAAAAAAAAATCATTAATAAGTAAACAATTTTGTTGATTTAAAATAATTTATAAATATAAGCATGTTACATTTACAATAATTTTGCCCTGTAAATTTAATAAGCCACTAATATTAATAACTACTAAATTAAATACTTGAATTAAAAGGCAAAACATGATATGATGAATTTAGTTCAATGTTTCAGACACAGAAATTTACCTGGTATTTCTTGGATTTTCACCTGTTCTGGTCTTGGTCTGGCGCTCGGTATCGAGTGAGATGTACTCCTCGCCTGTCTCAAAATCAACACGTGTGACGTCCCCCCAGCAGAGTTTATGTATTTCATTTCCAGTCCTCATGCCGAAATGAGTTGTGCATATCAACCACAACGAATGAATTAAGGCTCTGGGACTAGAATCGCCTAGTGTCTGGGTTGAATACATTGCCTCTATGTGCTCTTTTGTAAGTGCCACAGCCTCTCTGGGTTTATTCCCATTTGTTTACTTTTCGTCACTTCCCAGACTTTGGCAAATTCTTTTTCATTCATGAGTGGTAAATTTACTGTTATAGTGTTTTAAATAGCTGTCAATTGAGCCGATGATGCCTCGCAGGCTCGTACTCACTTCCATCTTTTTTGTGACACCCAACAAGAATTCACAAATCAGATCGTTCAACTCATGCGCAGGAATATTTTCAACATTTCTTGAGTCTTGTTTGTAAAGAAAAAATTGGTTGAAACGTTTTATGTCACTTACTGTTTTCTTTTTGGTGTTCATATTTTCATTAAGGAAATTGTCAATATTGACAGCCCTGAACTGCCGTTTCGTGGTTGTTGCTGTGGCCGTTACTGCTGCAGTGGCTGTAAACGACTGTATCCCAGTAGAAATTGTTTCTGAAGCCCATGTTTGGTTTGTTTCTGTAATAGGTAACAGTGCTGCTTAAACTGTTGCTGCTGCTGTTGCTGTTGTTTCTTCTGCTCAACTTGATGTCTCAATAAGATTTTCTGTATTTTCATTAAAATAATCGTCAAAATAAAAAATATCCGAGAAATTTAAATTTATTTCATCGTTTTCCATGTCATTCATTGTTAAGTTTCAGGGTAAAGGCTTTAAAAGCAGAGGACGGAAATTTACATGTATGTTTAATGGAAGATACTCCGTTTGTTGATATAAATATTCATTAAAGAGTTCTCGCTCTTGGTAGAAGAATGAGCGGGGGTCACAATGGGGTAAACAAAATAGTTCCGGTAAAACAGTGAAAATTATGGATAATTTTCACTGATAATTTTCACTGTTTGAACAGTGAAATTGTAAGTAATAATTCAATGATATTTCTCTATAAACCACCGGAAAGCATAAAATAAATATCCGTATCTGTTAGGTTAATTGACGATTTTTAAACAAATATTTCACAGCTTTGTGCTGCTAAAGCAAAGCTGACCTATTGATAATCCTTTTATGGACCAGGTTAACATTGTGCTGAATGATGTGTTTTTTTCATGTCCAGTGTAGACTTTGCTATGTCTTTTTCCATGGCTTGCAATATGTTAAATACTAGATAAACACAACATAATCACTGCTTATTAACATATCAATTTGATACCATGTATTAATCACAGTATGCAAGTACACCATGTCTTAAGTGTAGACAATGTTCACATATATAAAAATATATATATATACGTAATTAAAACATGATCAAATACTTACTGGTAATTTAAACAGCACATGTCATGTTTTGACAGTTCAAATAGCATTTGATATGCCCCCTAAGTTGTTTTCGTCACGTGATTTGCTATGGCTACAACTGAACCGTTAATGCATGAATACCGTGTGCAAAACACGTACAACAAAAATATCGTCCCTTCCCGCGAAAATGGTTCAATATTTACAAGTTTTCAGGAGAAGAAAAAAACTTCGTATATTTTTTTATTACAGAATGAAGCTTAAACTTTGCATGATGGCTTTTTAGATATCCCTACATGTGTCATAATGTTTAAAGTGACGTTTAGTTTAATCCTATTTATTTTAGCTCGATTGCATCGAAAGCCGTAGGCTTATATAAACACTCTCGAGTCCGTTTCCTGGGACTATAACCAGTACTTGGTGTCTTTGGGGGAGATGACAGGAACGCTCCCAGTGGGGTTCGAACCCATGACCTCCCGATCGCTAGGCGGACACCATATCTACTACGCCACTGCGATCTCTTAAAGTGACGTTTGTCTGTTTATGTAAAAAATATGAGAAAATTGTCTCAAGCAGTCAAAGCTTGAGTTAGACAATTTTCTCATATTTTTTCATCCGCCGCTGACTTGTTAACATTTAGTTTGGAAATTTTCGCACTAATTTTTTCCAACCAGACGTACTTCGCCAAATGATCACATGGGATAACTTTGTAAGCCGATTGGATAGCACCTTGGAATTCTTCGCAGGAGAAGCGGGCCGTTTTCACCATTGCGAAAATGTCAAAACCCGTTTTCGTGCCAAAACTGAAATTTGCCATTTTCGCGTGGAGGGGACGATAAACTGTCTGTTTTTAAAAAAAGAATTTTTGCTTTAACAGTAAGCAAAGGTAATACGGGCAAAAGCCCGCGTAGCGGGCGTTGACCGTTCATACATATGGAAATTTAGACAAAACAATAAAAAAAAAAATATAAAAAAATACACATATGATGCGACTGGATTTTTTTTGCCACGCGTGATTTAGCTCCCCTGAATACTTATCATAAAAGACTTATCATGGGACACTTATCTTGCCTCCTTTGTTAAACTGGTTTACTACCAGTTGTGACATTATTTTTTAAACACAATCAAAAGAAAGATAACCCGTCTAAATTGTATTGCTTACATCCGGTTTCAACAAATCGATTAAGATAATTAGTCTCGCATTTATTTGCTTCAATCAATATCACTGTCGCATTGTTATTTTAACCCTATAAATGAATTTACAATTGTTTAAAAAGATTTATTTGTTCAAAACATGAACGACCGCGTTTCTTTCGTCTTCTAATATACATGACTCAGTGACGTCACTGCTTTTGTCAAACAATGACGTATCATACTATCAGTTCGATATCTCAAAAGGGAGTGAAAAGTGGAACACAGATATGGAATAAAAATCGATTGGTAAGTAAATATATAACTGATTTATTGCATTTGGTTACAAGAAATATCAAGCTAGATCTATATTGCGAAAGAATGCCTTTTATATAACAGAAACCGTTTTCGTCACAAAGCAATTTT
>VMBQ01008679.1:0-27721 GCA_007657795.1 Dreissena rostriformis
TTTGAAAGAGGTTCACCCCAGGAACATTCCTGAGAAAGTTCATCAGAATTGGAGCAGTAGTTTAGGAGAAGATGTTTGAAGAAAAAGTTAACGCACGCACGGACGGACGCACGCACGCACGACGGACACAGGACCATGACACAAGCCCCGCTGGCCTCTGGCCAGTGGAGCTAAAAACTATAAATAAAGTACATTGCAATACAATACTGAAATAAAATAGTTAATAATTGAAATCCTGCAAGCCATTCCTCAGTCAGCTGATAGACAATAATACGGGATTTGTATCACAAGGATCGTTAGGTGAAAATACTATATAGTACTATAAATATATATTATATTATAAAATATATATTTATAGTTTTATTCGTAAAGGTCCCTGTGATATGTATTGCGAGCCAATATATCGTGTATCATTAGTATTATTCATTATTGCCGACTGGAATACCACATGGGCAGAGGATTAACATTCCTTAAACTAGGCTAAATTTGTCTTCAACAAACCAATTTTATGGTGTATAGTATGTTGAAAATATTAGTGTATAATATCAAAGTGTTGTGGGTAAATGAAAGCTGCTGGACAAAAATGTGAAATATTGTTAACCACCCCTCCCCCGCCACCCCCCCCCCNAAAAACAACACGCTTTTTAAATTGTCCTAAGACCAAACAAAAGCTTTGTCACAAAATTGTCTATTATCCCCGCACCTTCCTAAAATACAGGGTTTTCATGTTAATACACAGATCTATCAATAAACACGCAGTTAAAGTTGCGAACCTGATGAAAACATAAAACAAATAAATGGGACTGCATTATGTTTGAAATGGATTCATTTTTCGGTACAAAATAAGCATTGATAGCTACCTAAGACTATAATCCTAAAACGATACAATTTGGAAGGTCGGGATCTAATTAACTGCTCTCGGCATTGTTCATTTGTGGAAAGCAAATAGTATAGGTATGTGTGTATACAACCAATGTTTTCAACTGTAATGCAAAAAAAACACACAACATTATTGCACCAACATAATGACTTAATGTATATGACACGATACCAAAAACATTATACCCCATTAAAAGTGATTAAAATCTGGTCAAGAATATAATTTGAATTGTATGATTTTATAAAGGATATTATATTATGAAAATACCTGTAATTTCGTTTAAACTCCAATATACATCTGGTGACACGCTTCACGTGATTTTCAAGTCAGTCTTATCCGCGTTAGAATGACCTGCGTATTCAAATGTTTTCTGTTTTTAATGTCACTCGATACACATACAACCCTCGCAGTAGAAAAGTTGTTATAGCTTTCGGCTCTCTATATAAATACACCCTTATATCAACATGTAAATCTCGAGCTGCGGCGGTGTACGTATTAGCTCTGCATAACAAAGACCATTATCAGCTAAATTTATGTCGTATATTTTTCGAAAGCCTAGCTGAAGCTTTAAGCTGCGTAAGCATTCGGTTTGGAAAGGGGGTATTTAACGCAGGGCAACACATTTAAACAGAAACGTAAACATATGTAGAAGAAATTAAAACGTTTAGAACATATGTATAAAGTAGTTCCTTAAACCAATGCAGGTGCCAACTTTTCGTGTGCTAAATCAAACTAACAAAATAACGTTTAAAAATATAGTATTGCTAAAACAAATACAAGTGGAGGTTATTTTAATTTTTCATATAATGGTCTAATTTAATTCAATAATTAGCAATGGTATGTTAATCACATTAGAGCACAAGTATTTTGTATACATGTATTTATTAAGTATATTATGCTAAAATAATTATTTCCCCATTGAGTGTTATTTTAAAAATTAACACATCGACATACACTTCAGTGGTTATTTCCCATATCCATATTCAGGAACCACTGTCAACTCGAAATACTCACCTTAGTTGTGACTTCCTTTAAGCGTTTGTTTTCAGTAACACCTCGAACCATGACGTGCCCATAGCAATCGTTAAATCCTCTAAGCCTTCGTCGCCAACGAATGCCACCACGAAAACCTCACCGCGGTGATAACTTCCCCTTAGCCTTTCCTCTAACGAATGCCACCACGAATGCCACCATGAAAAACTCACCGCAGTGGTTACTTCCCCCAAGCCTTCTTCGCTGACGAATGCCACCACGAAAAACTCAGCGTAGTGGTTACCTCCCTTAGCCTTCTTCACTAACGAATGCTACCATGAAAAAACCCACCGCAGTGGTAACTTCCCCTAAGCCTTCTTCGCTGACGAATGCCACCACGAAACACTCAGCGTAGTGATAACTTCCCATAGCCTTCTTCACTTACAAATGCCACCAAGAAAAAATCAATGAAGTGATTTCTTCCCTTAGTCTTCTTCGGTACCGAATGCCACCTCGAAACAACTCCACGCAGTGGTTAATTCCCTTAGCCTTCTTCACTAAAGAATGCCACCACGAAATACTCACCGAATTTAACACTTCCCCTAAGCCTTTCTTCGATTACGAATGCAACCACGAACAATTTACCACGACGAAAAACTCACTTCAGTGGCTACTTCTCCTTAGCCTTCTTCGCTAACGAATGCAACCAAGAAAAACTCACCGCAATGATTACTTCTCTTAGCCTTCTTCACTAACGAATGCCACCACGAAATACCTACCGCAGTTGTTACTTTCCTAAGTCTTCTTCGCTTGCAAATACCACCACGAAATACTCAACGCAGTGATTATTTCCCGTTAGCCTTCTTCGCTAACGAATGCCACCACGAAATACTTACCGCAGTGGTTACTTCCCTTAATCTTCTTCGCTTATGAATGCCACCAACTCACCGCAGTGGCTACTTCCCCTAAGCATTTTTCGCTAACAAATGCCACCACCAAGAACTCACCAAAGTGGTTATTTCCCTCAGCCTTCTTCACTAACGATTGTCACCACAAAATACTCACCGCAGTTGCTACTTCCCCTTAGCCTTCTTCGCTAACGAATGCCATCACAAAATACTCACCGCAATGGTTACTTCCCGTTTGCCTTCTTCGCTAACGAATTCCACCACGAAATACTCACCGAAGTGGTTTCATCCCCTAAGCCTTCTTTTCTAACGAGTGCCACCATGAAATTCGCACCGAAGTGGTTACTTCCCTTAGCCTTCTTAACAAACGAATGTCACCCCGAACGAAATACTCACCGCAGTATTGACTTCCCTTAGCCTTCTTCACTTACAAATGCCACCACGAAAAACTCACCGCGGTGATTTCTTCCTTTAGCCTTCTTCGCTAACGAATGCCATCACGAAAAACGCACCGCATTAGTTACTTCCTTTAGCCTTCTTTGCGTACGAATGCCACCACGAAAACCTTACCACAGTGGCTTCTTTCCTTACCATTCCTCACTAACAAATTCCGCCACGAAATACTCACCGCAGTTGCAACTTCCCATTAGCCTTCTTCGCAAACGAATGCAATCACGAAATACTCACCGAAATGGTAACTTCCCTTAGCTTTCTTCACTAACGAATGCTACCACCGAACAACTCAAAGCAGTGGTTACTTACCATAGCCTTCTTCGATAACGAATGCCAACACGAAAAACTCACCGCAGTGGTTACTTCCCCTAAGCCTACTTCGCAAACAAGGCCACCACGAAAATCTCACCGCAGTGATTACTTCCCATAGTATTTTTCGCTAACGAATGCCACCACAAACAACTAACCGCAGTGGCAACCTCCCCTTAGTCTTCTAAGCTAACGAATAACACCAAGAAAATAAGAAAAACTCACCGCAGTGGTTGCTTCCCCTAAGCCTTCATCGCTTACGAATGCAACCACGAAAAACTCACCGCAGTGGTTACTTCCTTTATCCTTCTATAGTAACGAATGCCACCACGAAAGTCTCATTGCAGTGATAACTTCCCTTAGCCTTGTTCACCAACGAATGCCACCACGAAAATTGTACCGCAGTTATGACTTTCCTTAGCCTTCTTCTCGAACGAATGGAACCACGAAAAACACACCGAAGTAGTCACTTGCCTTAGCCTTCTTCGCTAACGAATGCCACCACGAAATACTCACCGCAGTGATTACTTCCCGTTAGCCTTCTTCGTATACGAATGTCAACCACGAAATACTCACCGAAGTGATTACTTCCCCTTAGCCTTCTTCGCTTATGAATGCTACCACGTACAAATCACACTAGTGGTTGCATTCCTTAGCCTTCTTTACAAACGCATGCCACCACGAAAAACTCACCACATGGAGAACTTCCCCTGAGTCTTCTTCACTAACGAATGCCACCACTAAATACTCACGGCAGTGGTCACTTCCCGTTAGCCTTCTTTGCCAACGAATGCCACCACGAAACAATTACCGCAGTGGTTATTTCCCTTAGCGTTCGTCACTAACGAATGCCACCATAAACTACTCACCGCAGTGGTAACTTCCCCTTAGCCTTCTTCGTTAACAAATGCCACAACGAAAAACTCACCGAAGTTGTTTTACTTCCCTCAGCCTACTTCACTAACATATTTCACCACGAAATACTCACCGCAGTGGTTACTTCCCTTAGCCTTTTTCACTACCAAATGCCACCACGAAATAGTCACCGCAGTGGTTACTTCCCTTAGCAATCTTCGCTAACGAATGCCTCCACGAAATACTCACAGCAGCAATAACTTCCCTTTAGCTTTCTTCACTTACGAATGCCACCACGACAAACTCACCGTATCGGTTACTTAGCCTTAGCCTTCATCGCTAACGAATGCTACCAGTAAAGACCCACCGCAGTGGTTACTTTCAAAGCCTTCTACGCTTACGAATGCCACCAAGAAATACTCACCGCAGTGATAACTTCCCTTAGCCTTCTTCACTTACGAATGCCATGAAGAAAAACTCACCGCAGTGATTACTTCCCTTCGCCTTCTTCGCTAACGAATGCCACCACGAAAAACACATCGCAGTGGTAACTTCACCTTGCCCTTCTTCGCTTACGAATGCCACAGCAGTGGTTACTTCCCTTAGCCTTCTTAACTAACGAATGCCACCACGAAATACTCACCGCAGTGGTAACTTCCCTTTAGCCTTCTTTGATAACGAATGCCACCACAAAATACTCACCGCAGTGGTTACTTCACTTTTTCCTTCTTCGCTAACGAATGCAACCAGGATAAAACTCTTCGCGGTGGTTTCTTCCCTAAGCCTTCTTTACTAACGAATGCCACCATGAAATACTATCTGCAGTGATAACTTCTCCTAAGCCTTCTACATTAACGAACGCCACCACTAAAAACTCACCGCAGGATTAACTTCCCCTGAGCCTTATTCACTAACGAATGACACCACGAAATACTCACCGCAGTGGTAACTTCCGGTTTGCCTTCTTCGCCAACGAATAACACACGAAACACTTACCGCAGTGGTTATTTCCTTTAGTGTTCTTCACTAACGAATGCCACCATAAAATACTCACCGCAGTGGTTTCTTCACCTTAGCCCATTTCGTTAACGAATGCCACCACGAAAAACTCAGGGAAGTGGTTACTTCCCTTAGCCTTGTTCACTAATGAATCTCACCACGAAATACTCATCGCAGTGGTTACTTCCCTTAGCCTTCTTCACAAACGAATGCCACCACGAAATATTCACCGCAGTGGCTACTTCCCTTAGCGTTCTTCGCTAACGAATGACACCACGAAATACTCACCAAAGGGATTACTTCCCTTTAGCCTTCTTCGCTTACGAATTCCACCACGATAAACTCACCGCAGTGGTTACTTCCCTAAGCTTTATTCACTAACGAATGCCACCACGAAATACTCGCCGTGGTTACGTCCCTTAGCCTTCTTCACTAATGAATGTCACCACGAAATGCTCACCTCTGTGGTTACTTCCCTTAGCCTTCTTCGCTAACGAATGCCTCTACGAAAAACTCACCGCAGTGGTTACTTCCCTTAGCCTTCTTAACTAACGAATGCAACCACGAAATAAAACGCAGGGATTAATTCTCTTAGCCTATTTCGCTTACGAATGCCACCAAAAAAAACTCACCGCACTGACTACTTCCCCTTAGCCTTCTTCGATAACGAATGCCACCACAAAATACTCACCGTAGTGGTTAGTTCATTTAAGCCTTCTTCACTTACGAATGCCACCACGAAAAACTCTCCGCAGTTGTTACTTTACTCAGCCTTCTTTACTAACGAATGCCACCATGAAATACTCAGTGCAGTGCTAACTTCCCCTTAGACTTCTTCGCTTACGAATGCCACCACGAAAAACTCACCACAGTAGCAGCATCCCTTAGCCTTCTTCACTAACGAATGCAACCACGAAAAACTCACTGCAGTGGCTTCTTCACTTTAGCCTTCTTCTCTAACGAATGCCACCACGAAATACTCACCGCAGTGGCTTCTTCACTTTAGCCGTTTTCGCTCACGAATGCCACCACGAAAAACTCAACGCATGGATTACTTCCCTTGACCTGTTTCACTAACAAATGCCACCAAGAACAACTCACCGCAGTGGCTACTTCCCATTAGCCTTTTTTGCTAACGAATACCACCACGAACAACTCCCCGTAGTGATTACTTGCCTTTGCCTTTTTCGCTAAGATAAGCCACCACGAAAAACTCGTCGCAGTGGTTACTTCACCTTATCCTTCTTCACTAACGAACGCCACCAAGAAAAACTCTTCGCAGTGGTTACTTCTCTTAGCCTTCTTCACTAACGAATGCCACCATGAACTACTCAGTGATAACTTCACCTTATCCGTCTTCGCTTACGAGCCTTCACCAACAACTTAACGCAGGGATTATTTCTCTTAGCCTTTTTTGCTAACAAATGACACCACGAAAAACTAACCTCAGGGATTAGTTCCCTTAGCATTTTTTTGCTAACGAATGCTACCACGAAAATACTCACCGCAGTAGTTACATCCCCAGAGTCTTCTTTACTAACGAATGCCACCACGAAATACACACCACAGTGGCTACTTCCCGTTAGCATTCTTCGCGAACGAATGGTACCACGAAACAATTACCTCAGTGATTACTTCCCTTAGCCTTCTTCGCAAACAAATGGCACCACAAAATACTCACCGCAATGATTACCTCCCTTAGCCTTCTTTACTAACGTATACAACTACGAAAAACTCACCGTAGTGATAACTTTCCTTAGCCTCCTTTGCTAACGAATGCCACCACGAAAAACTCCCCGCAGTGGTTACTTCCCTTAGCCTTCTTCACTAACGAATGCCAAAACAAAATACTCACCGCAGCGATTACTTTCCTTTAGCCTTCTTCTCTAACGAATGCCACCACGAAAAACTCACCACAGTGGCTTGTTCCATTAGCCTTCTTCACTAACGATTGCCACCAAGAAAAAATCACTGCAGTGGTTACTTTCTCTTAGCCTTCTTCACTTACGAATGCCATAACGAAAAACTCACTGCAGTGATTACTTCCTCTTAGCCTTCTACGCTTCACGAATGCCACCACAAAATACTCACCGCAGTGGTTAATTCCCTTAGCCTTCTTCGCTTACGAATGCCACCACGAAAAACTCACAGCAGTGGTAACTTCACCTTAGCCTTCTCCCCCAACGAATGCCACCACAAAATACTCAACACAGTGGTTAATTCTCTTAGCCTTCTTCGCTTACGAATGCCACCACAAAAAAAACTCACCGCAGTGGTTACTTCACCTTAGCATTCTTCGCTAACGAATGCCACCAAGAAAAACTCTCCGCAGTGGTCACTTCCCTTAGCCTTCTTCACTAGCGAAGGCCACCACGAAATACGCACCACAGTGATAACTTCCCTTATCCTTCTTTACTTACGAATGCCACCACGAAATACGCACCGCAGTGGTTACTTCCCTTAGCCTTATTCACTAATGAATGCCAACACGAAATACTCACCGCATTGGTTACTTCCCTTAGCCGTCTTCGCTTACGAATGCCTTCAAGAAAGACTTAACACAGAGATAACTTCCTTTACCCTTTTTCTCTAATAAATGTCACCTCTAAAAACTCACCAGTGGCTACTTTCCCTAAGCCTTCTTCGCTAACGAATGCCATTACAAAATACTCGCCGAAGTGGTTACTTCCCTTAGCCTTCTTCACTTACGAATGCCACCACGAAATAACCACTGCAGTGCTTACTTCCCAAAGCATTCTTCACTAATGAATGCCAGCACGAAATACTCACTGCAGCGATTACCACACCTAAGCCGTCTTCGCTAACGAATGATACCACGAAATACGCACCAAAGTGGTTACTTCCATAAGCCTTCTTCATTAACGAATGCAAAAACAAAATACTCACCGCAGCGATTGCTTGCCTTAAGCCTTCCTCGCTAAACGAATGCCACCACGAAATACTCACCGAAGTGGTTACTTCCTTTTAGCCTTCTTCGCTAACGAATGCCACCACGAAACACTCAACACAATTGCTCCTTCCCTTAGCCTTCTTCAATAACGAATGACACCAAGAAAAAAAATTACGGCAGTGGTAACGTTTCCTTCGCCTACTTCGCAAACGAATGCCACTACGAACAATCAATGCAGTGGTTACTTCCCTTAGCCTTCTTCGATAACGAATGCCACAACGAAAAACTCACATCAGTGATTACTTCCCCTTAGTTTTCTTCGCCAACAAATTCCACCACGAAAAACACACCGCATTGGTAACTTCACCTTAGCCTTCTTCGCTAACGAATAACACCGAAAAACTCACCGCAGTGGCTACTTCCCTTAGCCTTTTTCACTTACAAATGCCACCACGAAATTCTCACCTCAGTAATTAATTCCCTTAGCCTTATTCACTAATGAATGTCACCACGAAATATTCACCGCTGTGGTTACTTCCTAAGCCTTCTTCGCTAACGAATGCCATCACGAAATGCTCACCGCAGCGATTACTTCCCTTAAGCATTCTTCGCTAAGTAATGCCACCACGAAAAACTCACCACAGTTTCTTCTTCCCTTAGCCTTTTTCACTAATGAATGCCATCAGCAATCACCGCAGTGGTTACTTCCATGAATCGTCTTCGCTAACGAATGCCACCACGAATACCTCACCGCAGTGGTTACTTCCCTTAGCCTTCTTTACTAACAAATGCCACCACGAAATAATCAACGCAGTTGTTACTTCCCCTTAGTCTTATTCGATTACAAATGCCACCACAAAATACTCACCGCAGTGGTAACTTCACTTTAGCCTTCTTTACTAACGAATACCACAACGAAAAACTCCCCGCAGTGGTTACTTCCCTTAGCCTTCTTCACTAACAAATGCTACCAGCAAATACTTACTGCAGTGATTACTTCCCCTAAGCCTTCTTCGCTTACGAATGCCACCACGAAACACTAACCACAGTAGCTGCATCCCTTAGCCTTCTTCACTAACGAATGCAACCACAGGAAACTCGCAGTGACTACTTCACTTTAGCCTTCTTCGCTAACAAATGCCACCACGAAATACTTACCGCAGTGGTTACTTCACCTTAGCCGTCTTCGCTATCGAATGCCACCACGAACACACAACGAAAGGATTACTTCCCTTAGCCTAGTTCGCTAACGAATGCAACCAAGATAAACTCACTGCAGTGGCTACTACCCATTAGCCTTTTTCGCTTACAAATGCCACCAAGAAAAACTCACCGTAGTGACTACTTCGCTTTGCCTTTTTCGCTAACAACTGCCAACACGAAAAACTCACCGCAGTGATAACTTACCTAAGAATTTTTCACCAACGAATGCCACCACGACAAACTCACCGCAATGTTTACTTACCTTAGCCTTCTGCTCTAACGAATGTAACCACGAAAAACACACCGCTGTGGTCACTTTCCTTTGCCTTCTTCGCTAACCAATGCCACTACAAAATACTCTCCGAAGTGATTACTTCCCGTTAGCCTTCTTCGCTTACGAATGCCATCGCGAAATACTTACCGCAGTGATTACTTCCCCATAGCCTTCTTCACTTACGAATGCCACCACGAACAAATCACCGCAGGGATTACTTCCTCTGAGCCTTCTTCACTAATGAATGCCACCACAAAATACTCACCGCATTGGTTCTTCCCCTTAGCCTTCTTCGTTAACGAATGTCACCACGAAAAACTTACCGAAGTTGTTACTTCCCTTAGCCTTCTTCACTAACGAATGCCACCACGAAATACTCGCCGTAGTGGTTACTTCCCTTAGCCTTCATCACAAACAAATGCCACCACGAAATACTCACCGCAGTGGTTACTTCCCTTAGCCTTCTTCGCAAACGAATGCCATCACGAAATACTCACCGCAGCGATTACTTCCCTTTAGCCTTATCCGCTAACGAATGCCACAACAAAAAACTCACCACGGTGGCTTTTTTCCTTAGCCTTCTTCACTAACGAATGCAAACACGAAAAAATCAACGCAGTGGTTACTTCCCATTAGCCTTCTTCGCTAACGAATCTAATGCTACAAATAAATACACACAGCAGTGGTTACTTTCGTAGCATTCTTCGCTAACGAATGCCACCACGTAATACTCATCGCAGTGATTACTTCCCCTAGCCTTCTTCACTTACGAATGCCATCACGACAAACTTAACGCAGTGATTACTTCCCTTAGCCTTCTTCGCTAACAAATGCCACCACGAAAAACTCACCGCAGTGGTCACTTCCATTAGTCTTCTTCGCTAACGAATGCCACCATGAAATACTTGTACTCACCACAGTGATAACTTCCCTTTAGCCTTCTTCGCTAAGGAATGCCACCACGAAAAACTTACCACCGTGGCTTCATCCCTTAGCCTTCCCTCACTTACGAATGACATCACGAAAAACTCACCACAGTGGTTACTTTATCTTAGCCTTCTTCGCTAACGAATACCACCACGAAATACTCACCGCAGTGGTTACTTCACCTTAGCCTTCTACGTTAACGAATGCCACCACAAAATACTCACCGCAGTGGTTATCATCACTTAGCCTTCCCTCACTTACGAATGACACTACGAAAAACTAACCGCAGTGGTTACTCAACTTAGCCTCCTTCGCTAACGAATGCCACCACGAAAAACTCACCGCATTAGTTACTTCTCCTTAGTCATTTTCGCTAAAGAATACCACACGAAAAACTCACCTCAGTGATAACTTTCATTAGCCTTTTTCGCTGACGAATGCCACCACAAAAAAACTCACCGCAGTGGCTACGTCCTCTAAGCCTTCTTCGCCAACAAATGACACCTCGAAAAACACACCGCTGTGATAACTTCCCTTAGCCTTCTTCGCTAACGAATGCCACCTCGAAATACTTACCGCAGTGGTTACTTACCTTAGCCTTCTTCACCAACGAATGCCACCACGAAATACTCACCGCTATGGTTACTTCCCCTAAGCCTTCTTCGCTAACGAATGCCACCACGATTTACTCACCGCAGTGGTTATTTCCCTAAGCCTTCTTTACTAACGAATGCCGCCACGAAATACTCATCGCAGTGGTTACTTCCCCTTAGCTTTCTTCACTAACAAATGCCTCCACAAAATACTCACATCAGTGGTTACCTTCCTAAGCTTTCTTCGCTAATGAATGCCAGCACGAAATACTCACCGCACCGATTACTTCACTTTAGCCTTCTTCGCTAACGAATGTCAACACGAAAAAAATCAGCGCAGTGGTTACTTCCCCTTAGCCTTCTTCGCTAATGAATACCAGCACAAAATACTCACCGCACAGATAACTTCACTTTAGCCTTCTTCGCTAACGAATGCCTACGCGAAAAACTCACCACTGGGGCTTCTTCCCTTAGCATTCTTCACTAACGAATTTCAACACGAAAAAATCACCGCAGTGGTTACTTCCCCTTAGCCTTCTTCACTAACGAATGCCTACGCGAAAAACTCACCGCAGGAGCTTCTTCCCTTAGACTTCTTCACTAACGAATGTCAACACGAAAAAATCACAGGAAAGGTTACTTCCCCTTAGCTTTCTTTGCTAACGAGTGCTACCACGAAATACTCACCGCAGTGGTTACTCCCCTTAGCCTTCTTCGCTAACGAATGCCACCACGAATTACTTACCATAGTGATAACTTCCCTAAACCTTCTTCACTTACGAATGTCATCACGAAATACTCACCGCAGTGATTACTTCCTTTAGCCTTCTTCGCTAACGAATGCTACAAATAAATATTCACCGCAGTGGTTACTTTCTTAGCATTCTTCGCTAACGAATGCCACCACGTTATACGCACCGCAGTGATAACTTCCCTAAGCCTTCTTCACTTACCAATGCCATCACGAAAACCTCACCGCAGTGATTACTTCCCTTAGCCTTCTTTGCAAACGAATGCCACCAGGAAAAAACTCTTCGCAGTGGTTATTTCCCTTAGCCTCCTTCGCTAACGAAAGCCACCATGAAATACTAGTACTCACCGCAGTGACTACTTCCCTTTAGCCTTCTTCGCTTACGAATGCCACCACGAAAAACTCACCACAGTGTCTTCATCACTTAGCCTTCTTCACTTACGAATGCCACCAAGAAAAACTCACCGCAGTCGTAACTTCACATTAGCCTTCTTCGCTAACGAATGCCAACAAAATACACATCATAGTAAGTACTTCCCTGAACCTTTTTCGCTAACGAATGCCAGCACGAAAAACTCACCGCAGTGGCTACCTGCCCTTAGCTTTCTTCGCTAACGAATACCACCACAAAAACTCCCCACAGTGGTTACTTCACCATAGCCGTCTTCGCTAAAGAATGCCAACACGATAAACTCACCACAGGGATTATTTTCCTAAGCCTTTGTCGCTAAAGAATGCCACCATCAAAAACTCATCGCAGTGGCAACGTCCTCTTAGCCTTCTTCGCTAACAAATGACACCAATAAAAACACATCGCTGTGATTTCTTCCCTTAGCCTTCTTCGCAAACGAATGCCACCACGAAATACTCACCGCAGTGGTTACTAACCAAAGCCTTCTTCACTAACGAATGCCACCATCAGATACTCACCGCAGTGGTAACTTCCCCTTAGCCTTCTCCGCCAACGAATGCCACCATGGTATACTCCCCGCAGTAGTTATTTTCCTTAGCCTTCTTCACTAACAAGTGCCGCCACGAAATACTCACCGCAGTGGTTACTTCCCTTAGCCTTCTCCGCTAACGAATGCCAAAACGAAATACTCACCGAACTGGTTACTTCCCTTAGCCTTCTTCACTCATGAATGCCACCACGAAATACTCACCGCACCGATAAATTCCCTTTAGCCTTCTTCGCTAAAGAATGCCTACGCCTAAAACCCACGACAGGGGCTTCTTCCCCTTAGCCTTCTTCGTTAAAAAATGATACCACGAAATACTCACCGCAGTGGTTATTTCCCTTAGCCTTCTTCGCTTACGAATGCACCACGAAATACTCAACACAGTGATTACTTCCCTTAGCCTTCTTCAGTTACGAATGCCACCTTGAAACACTAACCGCACCGATTAATTTCCTTTAGCCTTCTTCGCTAAAGAATGTCTACGCGAAAAACCCACCACAGGGGATTCTTCCCTTAGCCTTCTTCACTAACGAATGCCACCGCGAAAAAAATCACCGCAGTGGTTTCTTCCCCTTAGCCTTCTTCGCTAACGAATGATACCACGAAATACTTACCGTAGTGGTTACTTCCCTTAGCCTTCTTCGCTTACGAATGCACCACGAAATACTCACCACAGTGATTACTTCCCTTAGCCTTCTTCACTTACGAATGTCATCACGAAATACTCACCGCAGTGTTAACTTCTCTTAGCTTTCTTCGCTTACGAATACCACCACGAAATACTCACCACAGTGATTACTTCCTTAGTCATTTTCACTTACGAATGTCATCACGAAATACTCACCGCAGTGGTTTCTTATCTTAGCCTTCTTCGCTAACGAATGCCATCACGAAATACTCACCACAGTGATTACTTCCCTTAGCATTCTTCACTTACGAATGCCACCAAGAAAAACTCACCGCAGTGGTTACTTCACCTTAGCCTTCTTCGCTAACGAATGCCAACAAAATACTCACCGCAGTCAGTACTTCCCTTAACCTTTTTCGCTAACGTATTCCTGCACGAAAAACTCACCGCAGTGGCTACCTGCCCTTAGCTTTCTTCGCTAACGAATGCCACCACAAAAACTCACCACAGTGGTTACTTCACCATAGCCGTCTTCGCTAAAGAATGCCAACACGAAAAACTCACCAGAGGGATTACTTTCCTTAGCCGTTTTCGCTCAAGAATGCCACCATGAAAAACTCATCGCAGGCGCAACGTCCTCTTAGCCTTCTTCGCTAACAAATGACACCACGAAAAACACACCGCTGTGATTACTTCCCTTAATCTTCTTCGCTAACGAATGCCACCACGAAATACTCACCGCAGTGGTAACTTACCTAAGCCTTCTTCACTAACGAATGCCACCATCAGATACTCACCGCAGTGGTTACTTCCCCTTAGCCTTCTCCGCTAACGAATGCCAGCACGGTATACTCACCGCAGTAGTTATTTCCCTTAGCCTTCTTCACTAACAAATGCCGGCACGAAATACTCCCCGCAGTGGTTACTTCCCTTAGCCTTCTTCGCTAACGAATGCAAAAACGAAATACTCACCGAAGTGGTTACTTCACTTAGCCTTCTTCACTCACGAATGCCACCACGAAATACTCACCGCAGTGGTTACTTCCCTAGCCTTCTTCGCTAACGATAGCCACCACGAAATACTAACCGCACCGATTAATTCCCTTTATCCTTCTTCGCTAAAGAATGCCTACGCGAAAAACCCACCACAGGGGCTTCTTCCCTTAGCCCTCTTCACTAACGAATGCCACCACGAGAAAATCACCGCAGTGGTTACTTCCCCTTAGCCTTCTTCGCTAACGAATGATACCAAGAAATACTCACCGCAGTGGTTACTTCCCTTAGCCTTCTTCGCTTACGAATGCACCACGAAATACTCACCACAGTGTTAACTTCTCTTAGCTTTCTTCGCTTACGAATGCCACCACGAAATACTCACCACAGTGATTACTTCCCTAGTCCTTTTTACTTACGAATGTCATCACGAAATACTCACCGCAGTGGTTTCTTATCTTAGCCTTCTTCGCTTACGAATGCCATCACGAAATACTCACTACAGTGATTACTTCCCTTAGCCTCTTTCACTTACGAATGCCACCAAGAAAAACTCACCGCAGTGGATACTTCACCTTAGCCTTCTTCGCTAACGAATGCCAACAAAATACTCACCGCAGTAAGTACTTCCCTTAACCTTTTTCGCTAACGAATGCCAGCACGAAAAACTCACCGCAGTGACTACCTGCCCTTAGCGTTCTTCGCTAACAAATGCCACCACAAAAACTTCCCACAATGGTTACTTCACCATAGCCGTCTTCGCTAAAGAATGCCAACACGAAAAACTCACCACAGGGATTACTTTCCTTAGCCTTTTTCGCTAAAGAATACCACCATGAAAAGCTCATCGCAGTGGCAACGTCCTCTTAGCCTTCTTCGCTAACAAATGACACCACGAAAAACACACCGCTGTGATTACTTCCCTTAGCCTTCTTCGCTAACGAATGCCACCACGAAATACTCACCGCAGTGGTTACTTACCAAAGCCTTCTTCACTAACGAATGCCACGACCAGATACTCACCGCAGTGGTAACTTCCCCTTAGCCTTCTCCGCCAACGAATGCCAGCACGGTATACTCACCGCAGTAGTTATTTCCCTTAGCCTTCTTCACTAACAAATGCCGCCACGAAATACTCACCGCAGTGGTTACTTGCTTTAGCCTTCTCCGCTAACGAATGCCAAAACGAAATACTCACCGAACTGGTTACTTCCCTTAGCCTTCTTCACTCGAATGCCACCACGAAATACTCACCGCACCGATTAATTCCCTTTAGCCTTCTTCGCTAAAGAATGCCTACGCGAAATACCCACCACCACAGGGGCTTCTGCCCTTAGCCTTCTTCACTAACGAATGCCACCACGAAAAAATCACCGATATACTCACCGCAGTGGTTACTTCCCCTTAGCCTTCTTCGTTAACGAATGATACCACGAAATACTCACCGCAGAGGTTACTTCCCTTAGCCTTCTTCGCTTACGAATGCACCACGAAATACTCACCACAGTGATAACTTCCCTTAGCCTTCTTCACTTACGAATTACACCTTGAAACACTAACCGCATCGATTAATTCCCTTTAGCCTTCTTCGCTAAAGAATGTCTACGCGAAAAACCCACCACAGGGGCTTCTTCCCTTAGCCTTCTTCACTAACGAATGATACCGCGAAAAAATCACCGCAGTGGTTTCTTCCCCTTAGCCTTCTTCGCTAACGAATGATACCACGAAATACTTACCGCAGTGGTTACTTCCCTTAGCCTTCTTCGCTTACGAATGCACCACGAAATACTCACCATAGTGATTACTTCCCTAAGCCTTCTTCACTTACGAATGTCATCACGAAATACTCACCGCAGTGTTAACTTCTCTTAGCTTTCTTCGCTTACGAATGCCACCACAAATACTCACCACAGTGATTACTTCCCTAGTCTTTTTCACTTACGAATGTCATCACGAAATACTCACCGCAGTGGTTTCTTATCTTAGTCTTCTGCGCTAACGAATCCATCACGAAATACTCACCACAGTGATTACTTCCCTTAGCCTTCTTCACTTACGAATGCCACCAAGAAAAACTCACCGCAGTGGTTACTTCACCTTAGCCTTCTTCGCTAATGAATGCCAACAAAATACTCACCGCAGTAAGTACTTCCCTTAACCTTTTTCGCTAACGTATTCCTGCACGAAAAACTCACCACAGTGGCTACCTGCCCTTAGCTTTCTCCGCTTACGAATGCCACCACAAAAACTCAACACAGTGGTTACTTCACCATAGCCGTCTTCGCTAAAGAATGCCAACACGAAAAACTCACTACAGGGATTACTTTCCTTAGCCTTTTTCGCTAAAGAATACCACCATGAAAAACTCATCGCAGTGGCAACGTCCTCTTAGCCTTCTTCGCTAACAAATGACACCACAAAAAACACACCGCTGTGATTACTTCCCTTAGCCTTCTTCGCTAACGAATGCCAGCACGAAATACTCACCGCAGTGGTTACTTACCTAAGCCTTCTTCACTTACGAATGCCACCATCAGATACTCACCGCAGTGGTAACTTCCCCTGAGCCTTCTCCGCTAACGAATGCCAGCACGGTATACTCACCGCAGTAGTTATTTCCCTTAGCCTTCTTCACTAACAAATGCCGCCACGAAATACGCCCCGCAGTGGTTACTTCCCTTAGCCTTCTTCGCTAACGAATGCCAAAACGAAATACTCACCGAAGTGGTTACTTCACTTAGCCTTCTTCACTCACGAATGCCACCGCGAAATACTCACCGCAGTGGTTACTTCCCTAGCCTTCTTCGCTAACGAATGCCACCACGAAATACTAACCGCACCGAGTAATTCCCTTTAGCCTTCTTCGCTAAAGAATGCCTACGCGAAAAACCCACCACAGGGGCTTCTTCCCTTAGCTTTCTTCACTAACGAATGCCACCACGAGAAAATCACCGCAGTGGTTACTTCCCCTTAGCCTTCTTCGCTAACGAATTATACCACGAAATACTCACCACAGTGGTAACTTCCCTAAGCCTTCTTCGCTTACGAATGCACCACGAAATACTCACCACAGTGTTTACTTCTCTTAGCTTTCTTCGCTTACGAGTGCCACCACGAAATACTCACCACAGTGATTACTTCCCTAGTCTTTTTCACTTACGAATGTCATCACGAAATACTCACCGCAGTGGTTTCTTATCTTAGCCTTCTTCGCTTACGAATGCCATCACGAAATACTAACTACAGTGATTACTTCCCTTAGCCTTCTTCACTTACGAATGCCACCAAATAAAACTCACCGCAGTGGATACTTCACCTCAGCCTTCTTCGCTAACGAATGCCAACAAAATACTCACCGCAGTAAGTACTTCCCATAACCTTTTTCGCTAACGTATTCCTGCACGAAAAACTCGCCGCAGTGGCTACCTGCCCTAAGCTTTCTTCGCTCACGAATGCCACCACAAAAACTCACCACAGTGGTTACTTCACCATAGCCGTCTTCGCTAAAGAATGCCAACACGAAAAACTCACCACAGGGATTACTTTCCTTAGCCTTTTTCGCTAAAGAATACAACCATGAAAAACTCATCGCAGTGGCAACGTAGTCTTAGCCTTTTTCGCTAACGAATGCCACCACGTTATACGCACCGCAGTGATAACTTCCCTAAGCCTTCTTCACTTACCAATGCCATCACGAAAACCTCACCGCAGTGATTACTTCCCTTAGCCTTCTTCGCAAACGAATGCCACCAGGAAAAACTCACCGCAGTGGTCACTTCCCTTAGCCTTATTCGCTAACGAAAGCCACCATGAAATACTAGTACTCACCGCAGTGATTACTTCCCTTTAGCCTTCTTCGCTTACGAATGCCACCACGAAAAACTCACCACAGTGTCTTCATCACTTAGCCTTCCTCACTTACGAATGCCACCAAGAAAAACTCACAGCAGTGGTTACTTCACATTAGACTTCTTCGCTAACGAATGCCAACAAAATACACACCGCAGAAAGTACGTCCCTTAACCTTTTTCGCTAACGAATGCCAGCACGAAAAACTCACCGCAGTGGCTACCTGCCCTTAGCTTTCTTCGCTAACGAATGCCACCACAAAAACTCCCCACAGTGGTTACTTCACCATAGCCGTCTTCGCTATAGAATGCCAACACGAAAAATTCACCACAGGGATTACTTTCCTTAGCCTTTTACGCTCAAGAATAAAACCATGAAAAACTCATCGCAGTAGCAACGTCCTCTGAGCCTTCTTCGCTAACAAATGACACCACGAAAAACACACCGCTGTGATAACTTCCCTAAGCCTTCTTCGCTAACGAATGCCACCACGAAATACTCAACGAAGTGGTTACTTACCTAAGCCTTCTTCACTAACAAATGCCACGACCAGATACTCACCGCAGTGGTAACTTCCCCTAAGCCTTCTCCGCTAACGAATGCCACCACGGTATACTCATCGCAGTAAGTATTGCCCTTAGCCTTCTTCACTAACAAATGCCGCCACGAAATACTCACCGCAGTGGTTACTTCCCTTAGCCTTCTTCGCTAACGAATTTCAAAACGAAATACTCACCGAAGTCTTTACTTCCCTTAGCCTTCTTCACTAACGAATGCCACCACGAATTACTCACCGCAGTGGTTACTTCCCTAGCCTTCTACGCTAACGAATGCCACCACGAAATACTCACCGCACCGATTACTTCCCTTTAGCCTTCTTTGCTAACGAATGCCTACGCGAAAACCCCACCACAGGGGCTTCTTCCCTTAGCCTTCTTCACTAACGAATGCCACCACGAAAAAATGACCGCAGTGGTTACTTCCCCTTAGCCTTCTTCGCTAACGAATGATACCACGAAATACTCACCGCAGTGGTTACTTCCCTTAGCCTTCTTCGCTTACGAATGCACCACGAAATACTCACCACAGTGATTACTTCCCTTAGCCTTCTTCACTTACGAATGTCATCACGAAATACTCACCGCAGTTGTTACTTCTCTTAGCTTTCTTCGCTTACGAATGCCACCACGAAATACTCACCACAGTGATTACTTCCTTAGTCTCTTTCACTTACGAATGTCATCACGATATACTCACCGCAGTGGTTTCTTACCTTAGCCTTCTTCGCTTACGAATGCCACTACGAAATACTCACCACAGTGATTACTTCCTTAGCCTTCTTCACTTACGAATGTCATCACGAAATACTCACCGCAGTGGTTTCTTACCTTAGCCTTCTTCGCTAACGAATGCCACCACGAAATACTCACCACAGTGATTACTTCCCTTAGCCTTCTTCACTTACGAATGCCACCACGAAAAAATCACCTCAGTTGTTACTTCCACTTAGCCTTCCTCCCTAACGAATGCCTCCACGACATACTCATCGCAGTAGTTAATTCCCTTTGCCTTCTTCAGTAAAGATTGCAACCGCGAAATACAAATACTTATCGCGGTGGTTACTTCCCCTTAAGCTTTCTTCATTAACCACTGCCAACAAAACATAATCTACCTTAGGTGGTTACTTTCCCATAGCCTTCTACACTAACAACTTCGATACTGCCCATAAGCGGTTGCTTTCTCTTAGCATTTTTCCTCAATGACCACTGTCTCCAAGAGTGAAAGCATGTAGTTCACACAACAGAGTTATCACCAAGCCCACTATCACCATTATAAAACGTTGAGACTAATGTGAAAGCATGTAGTTCACACAACAGTCATCACCAAGCCCACTATCACCATTATAAAACGTTGAGACTAATTTCTGGAAAGACCTCCATTATAACATCCCTAATGTCTATAGAAATATATACATTGTATGTATTTGTAAGACACAAGTAGCATTTCTTACTAAAAAGCAGAGTTAGTTTTAAACGCTAACGCATAGTATCTCTTGGAAGCCAGAGGGTCCTATTGGCACTAAAAGCATATGCTCAAGGAAGGCTTATATAATCTCCTAAATGACGTACAGGGGGCGCTATTTACATGAATGAGTATGGCTTTGGCCTTTTCGTGACATTTAAACAGAAATGGGGAAGAACACATGAGAACATGCTTTGCGTTGTCCAATTAGCACATGCTGACTGTCACCATGGCTACGGATAATATTATTCACAAAATCTGTAAACAATCAAGGCGGAATATTTATCAATTACCATCGTTCTAAAACACACAAACAACTGCGCATGACATTTAAAGGTTTCATTCATGCCCGTGCAATGCCCTTTTCATGAAGTCAGTGACAGTTCTGACACACACAAAAATACAGAAGATGATGACGTCTTTCTGCAGACACTTTTTAGAAAACAATTTATTTTTTAAGTCTAGTTATGAAAGAGCAAAAACGAGTGTGTACGTTTCGTCCAGTGGATAAAACGAAGTCTGTTTTTTTTTAACAATGTTTATCAGCATTTTAAAATTAATACGAGGATTCCAAATGCAATATATTAATATTCATATAACAAGTGAATCGAATCAGAATAAAGATGTGATGTTCATACACAAACTATGACATTGATCAGCGATTGTATACAATTGTATCTTGTTTATTAAAGACTGCTGTTTTGAAGTCGTGATCTGCTTATTTGCTTTTTGACGTCAATATCCAATTGTTTTGTTGAGTAACCTAAAGAAATGGTAGTCAATTTGTACAAACGAACTTTGAAAAAGCCTATTAAGGCTTAATATATCAGGAAAGAGCGATAATTCTTCTGTATAAATTTCCTTGTTTACCTACTAGATACGAAACTAAGTAGAATCAATGTAGTTTAGTATTTTTGCATTACTTTGTCGCTTATTTTTTTTATTTAGACCTACTTTTGGCTCATTTTTTTTCATGTACGAGTGAAACCTTGTGGAGAAAGTGTTCTACATGGGCCAAAGAGTATTTTGTTCATGTTCATGTTAATATTTGTGCAATATTGCAAACTGCATTACGGATGAGAAGAAAGCACTGAGCATATGACTGCGGGAGCTCTTATCGTATAGAATGTTTATGTACCCACTCAGGACTACGTATGCATGTGCATACAGACAATAAATAAAATATCACTTGTGTTTCAGGTTAGCATTCTCTAAACCAACATACCCTCCTGAAGGCGCTTTCGTTTGCAAAGTATCACTGCGCGGTCACCGAGAGGCAGGTAGACGAGAAGGCGCTGACGTCAATGTAAGTCGTCAACAGGTTGAAAAAGCCGCAGAAATATCTGATAAACTTATATATCGTCGACGAGGACATTGTTAACTGGGTTACTGTCGGCTTCTTGCAAATACCAACCACGGAAGACATACCAATGACGGCATGTGTAGAGACGGGATTTATGTTCAAACTCAAAGTATGATAAAAACTCAACAATTGATCTTTACGCCGACGATTCAACATAACACGTATCGGATTATAACATTCAAGATATACAATTAAATTTGCAAAACGATTTGGACAGTATAGCAATATGGTGCTCCTTTAATAACATGTCAATTCAGCAAAACAAAACTAAATGTATAAAGTTATCAAACGCTCATAGTTCTACTGACAATCTTAGACTTAATATTAATAGCATTATCCTTGAACAAATCAAAGAATTTAATTTACCAGGAGTTACGATTGATGAGAATCTTACATGACAATCGCACATAAACAGTGTATGTCGTAAAGTTAACTTTAAACTGGCCTTTTTAAAACGAATTAACTTTGTTATTAACTATGAAACAAAGAAACTATTTTACAACTCATATATATTAACGACTATGGATTATTGTTGTGCATTATGGTGTTCAGCAACACAGTCACACTTACGTAAAATACATTCGATACGAAAACGAGCTGCTAAAATAAAACTGAATGAACCATATTCAACTCCTTCAGCTCCCTTATTCAAAGAACTTGGTTGGTTGACATTTAATAACATATGTACTTTCCTAATTGGATCTATTGTTCATAAGTTTGTAATAGGCGCAATGCCCTCTTATTTGACTTATGTTATTCATATCTCAAATTACAATGTGTACGCTCTTAGATCGACCACCCACACCAATATATATCATCTATTCCGTTTAGAACAACTTATGGAAAACGAGTGTTTTCGTTTCGTGCACGAACCGTATGGAATTTCATTCCAATAATCATCCGACAAGTGTCTTCGAATACTACATTCAAAATTAAATTTAAAGAATACCTAAAAACAAATCACTGATATTCATGTTTCTATGTTTATACTTTGTTGTGATGTGTCTGATGTGTTTTATTTTTGAAAAAATGATTTTTGTATCTTATTTTGCATATTGTGTATTGTTTCCCCTTGTATGTTCGTATGCATGTTTTAAAATATATACTTGTGTTATGTTACTGAAGACCATATTGTAAAAAAAAGAAATTATTTCTTAATGTGACTTCTAAATGAAATAAAGTTATTATTATTATCATTATTATTATTATAATATTCTGAGGTCGTTTAACTTCTTCGACCGGACCGCGACGTTCGATATGCCGATAACACACGGACATTATTGATGGCGTACTCTAAGGAGCCCGAGCCACACTATGACCAGCTAGTTTGCCGAACACTCTTCAAATTATTGTCGCTTTTGTTAACAACTATACATCTGCTTTTCATGCGCTCTATGTCAAATAATCAAACAAATTAAACAGTCTATAAAATGTTAATACGAACGAATTATTGTCAACAGTTTTATTCAATGCAAGTTTAATATACACATCTTTTTTATTATATCGTGGATGAGAATCTAAGACAAACGAAATAAGAATCACCCTCGTCGAAACCTATAGTATATATTTCGTTACCGCATATTAGTGGATTTGAGCAAACGCGTGTTCCGTCGATAAACAATAACTTGGAGTGGTCAATCTGTAGTTTGGGTATTAAAGGGGAAGGCCTCAAATAGTAAATACAATCGCATGAGTTGTAAGAGTTAGTTCGACTGATGCTATTCTGGTATTGCTTGTGTCACGTTACCGTACTTAAGCTTGGTTTGTGATTTGTTGTGCAAGTTGGACTGTCCAAGGCGATAACACCAATACTTTTTATGGTTAGTGTTTTTGTATTCTGTGTGTGTCTGCCACATTTTGTGCATTTTAGTAGGGATTACGTTGAAAGATGAACGTTTGGGATGCGTTTATTGAAATGCTGTGCTTTTGTCGAAATCTCACTGCCGAAACAGTTTTCCGAGGGCGCTTGCATTTGGGCGAATTTGACATTTTTAGAAGTTGCAAGAAGGTACCTTTTTGATTGCAATTACTGGAAGAAGACATGTCCATCTTTAAAATGATATCAGGCTTTCAAAATTTGATATATAGGAAAGGAACGAAAAATGCTTTGACATTTGGTTGTTTTATAATGGGACAATATGGGACTAAGTGTAATCTTACCACACACAACACAATACCATATACATGTACCTGAACATGCATGTTCTATTTCCCGTTTCAGATGGGCTATACTATTCAGATATCGCTTTGAGTCCTTGTAAAGGTATATATAGCTATTCTGAAGCCATAATAAGAACCCCTCCTCAAATTCCCTCCCCTCAGAAATAAATATATAAATAACCTAAATAAATAAATATTTAATTTTAACATCAGCTTTTGCAATCACGTCAAAATTGGATATAATTGGATATCTGTCAGTAAAAAATTAATAACTGAAAATAGAAGCTATAGTTCAAAATTCGTCCAAACTTTCGTGAGTCAGTCGGCTACTTAATTATGTTTGGAGTGCTGGGACAAACTCCGGGTCAGAACAAAATAATGCAGCCTACGACGAGGAAAGACCTAATAAAAAAAAATGCACACGCTCAAACAAAGGTAATCGACCCGATGCGCTCACTCGGTAGAGCACTCCTCTTTTCAGCGAGACGTCCCTATTTCGTGTCCCGGACTGGCTGCATTACATAACGCCATAAGTGAGGCATGCAATTCTCTATATAATCTAACTGTGGATTCATACGGAGCAGATATACATAATTCCCGTCGATTTTGACAACACGTTTCGCACCAATGTACCGCTTTTACGTATCAGTTTTGACATATCTCTAGCCATATCTGTACACGCGTCATATATTTTCGCGACGTTATTTCCTTCAATTTCAAGTCACATAAAAACTTCGATAGACGTTATATGGCATGTATCCCTTATTTTTATCGTATCGGCCCTCCTCATTGTATCGTGACGTTAACCAGTCCCCTCGGAAAAACCCTCCAGAAGTGAAATACGGTCACTGTTTTTTCAAATTTTAAAACTTTTGTTTTATTTACGTGTGTGTGTGTATTTGAGATTTATTTACAGGTCGTCCAGTGTCTTCGNCTAGCCATATCTGTACACGCGTCATATATTTTCGCGACGTAATTTCCTTCAATTTCAAGTCACATAAAAACGTCGATAGACGTTATATGGCATGTCCCTTATTCTTATCGTATCGGCCCTCCTCATTGTATCGTGACGTTAACCAGTCCCCTCGGAAAAACCCTCAAGAAGTGAAATACGGTCACTGTTTTTCAAATTTTAAAACTTTTGTTTTATTTACTGTTTATTAATGACTACTAAAACGATCGTTTTAATTTGATTTCAGGTTTTGATTGGAAAGTAGGTCATGTTAAATCCTGGGTGATGATTTGATTTTTAAATTATTTAAGACATAATTGTGTAGTTTGTTTATGGGTTTATGGTTTATTAGTAGGTTTATAAAATAGTTTATAATCCGCTTATTTGTGAAAAAAAATGTTACAATATTTACAGAACAATATGAGCAAGAGTTTGTTTTTCCATTAGGATACTATTAATAGAACACGCACATGCGCATAGTAACAAACCTTAGCAACCAATCAGAAAGACCGATATGAATCATATGATGAGACACGGAGTACAGAATACACATTACTACAGAGAGCTAAGTCTAGCCGGTATTTTGTCAAAACAATGCCGATTTTAATGCAGTTTTTGATGTTATGCCCTAGAACACATATTTAACTATAGATTGACAAATAAAACAGGTGTGTTTTTAAATATTTTCGCTTAAAAAATTAAGATGTTTTCATCAAGAGGGCCGATACCACGGGTTAACATGCTATATACATACTTCAAGAAAATATTTTCAACGGAAGTCATTATTTTGTAGCGAATTATTCTTAATATATTCGCAAAATATGTTTTTCTACGCTTAAAATAAGTTTTTCGCCGCCATGTTGTTATACTTCCATTTAGGTATTTCGGACGTCTGTGACGTCATTAAGACTGGCTTTAAAATGTTATTGTTTGTTTCGAACACACCTACATAAACCTTTGCAGCAAATCAGGTTACTTTCCATTCAATCATTTGGGCCATATGTAAAAAAAGTAAAATCAACCCAGTTAAAAAAAAGCGGTCACAAAATAGTTTCGAAATAAATGTCAATGTAATTAAAACGACCATCTATATTTTACGTGATATACACTAAAGAATAGGATCGAACCGAGCTACATTCTAGTTTAAGAATAGGATCGAACCGAGCTACATTCTAGTTTAAGAATGACATCATATAAACTTTTAATATCTAATATACAACCCTGATTTACCTTATCAAAATTTTAACCAAACATGTGGAAACAAGTGTCAATTTGCTCCATTGTTATAAAATCGAGATGCAAATTATTATATCTTAAAATATAATACAATTGCAACATTCAGTGCCTTAATTAACTAAAACAGCTATCAAAAAGGTTTTGACCGTTCAGAAGGCAATTTAAATCAAATTAGTGTAATGTAGCCATTATGTTTAAGTGTTCATAATTCAAGTGTGTAATTACATAAGTCACAGTATGTTCAATCACAGGCGATCTACGATGACCGAATCCCTTCAGGGGCATCTTGTGAATCAATGGTGTTGCATTGCTCCCCAGTGTTGCGGGCGAGAGACAATGAGTGGTAAAGATATTCAGTTTATAATTTTTCTATTACTATACATGCCCGCAATATATCCGAACCAAGATCCCGTAGATTACATACTACTATCAATCCTTCTTGTTCTTTACCAATAATCCCAATAATTCTACTATTTTAGACAGACTAAAGCTACTAAAAAGCCTTTATCACTTTAGAATTACCTCCCCTGCAATTGAAATTTCATAGCAAAACCCTCATCAAACAGATGATCACAAGATGAATATATTTTTATTCGTATTTTTTTTCTGGTGGAATTCAATCTATCATAAGTAGTACAGGCGCATTTTTACAAATAAAATAAATAATATAAAAAGTAATTCCTCGAACTCCAGGATCCATTTATATCAATTATCTCCCTTAGGACTACCGGACCATCTAATATGCGTACTTTGACAAAACGTGCTCTCCGCAAAAGAATGTTAATAAAACGCGTGCCCGCAACACTCGATACCCCTAATACTCACTAAATAAAGTACAAACTTCCTTAAAACAACTTGATCAACTAAGATTAAGCAAATATGAGATCAGAAAAATCAATTAGATAAGAAAATAGGGACAATTTTCAAGGGTGCTTGGATAAAAATACATTTAGGTAATAATATAACATCTACCCTGTCTTCCGGACCCTGACCGTGGACTATAGCCATGAGGGGTTCCCCTGGGCGGGCACGGATGATGGGCCACTTCGGTGATGTCCATGGGGCCACTCGCCCGAGCCCGCTCAGAAGGAGCCTACGGTATTATCACGGCCCGAGCGTGGCACAGATATGACAACCGACCTATAGTTACCCCGACGCAGGGCATAGCCGACGGGTCACATCGGTGATGTCCATGGGGCCCCTTGGTCTGTGCCCTGTGAGGACGCCACGGACTGGCACGGGCTGACAGACTGCACACTATAACACAGTATAACAACAACAACACTCTCTCAATACAACGACGGAAGGGATTACGTTACCTAATATAACTGACACCCAACCCATGAAATGTATCGGTCACCTGCCTCGTTAACAACCGCGACTTAACAACATAGACGCAATTTAACGCCGCCCCCCTCCCCCGTGAGAAACAGTTAGCAATTGAGATAACAGTATCCGGGTTCCGCGAGACCCCGCCCCGTGCTGTTTTTTTTTTTTTTTTTTTTTTTTTTTTTTTTTTTTTTT